>JBBPBX010035434.1:0-16381 GCA_038048925.1 Garcialebias charrua
GATGTTCCATCAGGGTATAAGAGTTAAATTTATATTGAAGATCGGGATTGTTGTTTGCAGCAGTAAGTAGTCTGTCTAACTGTTGGAGTATGAGAGCGGCCTCACGATTTTGTCCAACAGCGACCCCTGTGGTCGATGAGTGCCTTGTCTGCACTTCATTAGAGCATAAACTTGAACACATGTCCTCTTGTGAAGCCTTTTCCTGAAGAAGCTTCTTTGGTTTCACAGTGGAATGTGCTGCAAACGTGTGTGGGGTTAAGTGCCCCTCCTGCTGCTTACATCCCCCCTGGGACGTCACTGCAAACGGGCTCTGGGATGCCCCCACCGTTGCTCTCCTCCCAGGCTTCTCTGACAGCGTGGGAAGAAACGTCGTAGGAGGGGCGTGTTGAAACCCGGAAACTGTCGTCTTTTTCGGTCGCCTCTTTCTTTGGCGGCTTCGCGGTGCAGAAGCGGATTCGAGCCTGAACCAGTCCGGTTCCAAGTCGTCATCGGAGATGGACCACAAAGAAACAGCGCGTGAGGGAGTGCAGAAAGGGGACGGCTCCTCATGGCCGTCACCGCGCCTCCTCCGCTCACGCTCGGCCATTAACAACGGGGACGGAAACACCTCGAGTCCGGGTTCGTAACAGCCAAAAACAGGTTCGGTTTGAAACCCGCCAACTCGAATGACAGCAGCTTTCCTCTGAGCTGGCGCTGTCATCTTCTGCCCCCGAGTGAAGTTAAATACTTGTCTGCTGGGATCACGGATCATGGTCGGGCCATTTCTGTCATGATTTGGGCGTGTGGTTGAGGATGATCCCAGTTGTGCAGACAGGCAGACACTCGGAGGCACGAGTATAAAAACTCAAAAATGTTTAATCACAAAGTTCAAACATAGACGTGGCAGTAATCACAAAAAACTCAAAGTACAGTCATGGCAGTGATCCACATGAACTTGTGACCACAGCTAGAACTTGTGCAAAAATGCTAGAACTTAAGGACTGACGTGGAGGTACTCACGTAACCAAGAAACAGTAGCAGAGCATGGACACAAGGACACAACCCCAGGGAACAGGACGAATGGCCCGACACCTACACACCCACGCACGCAAACTAATATACACGCCCTAATTATCTACAATCACAAACACCTGAGACATAAGCTGAAACCAGTGATGGGCCTCCCACCGCTAGGTAGCGCTATTGCGCTAATCCGCTTTTAGCGTAGCTAAATAATCTGTTAGCTTTACAGCGGATTGACTAAGTTTTATAATTCATAAGCGGGTTTGTGCTATTTTTATTTAAAATGCAGTACCGCTAATAACTAATTATCTATCAGTAAAAACGAAATAACGTATTTACGAGCAGCGCCGGATGTGGTCCGTCACAAAAAAGCGTCCCCCTCAGTCTCTTGGTGTGTGCTCTCTCTATAGCAGTTAGCAGCCAGTGTGTTACTCTGGAGCCTTATTGCTTGTTTTCGAAGAGTCAGACGAAGACTTTTTAACATGGAGGGTGAACTGAACTTGTGGATGTTTCTCAGCGGCCTACGTGACGCGTCTGGATTTAAAAAAAAGTTCGCCACATTAGCACTCTTCAAAATGGCGTCCGCGACTGCCAAAGAAGCCAGGATTTTACAACAAAACACGGTAAAACAATTGTTTCTTTGCTGAGAAAAAATATATTTCATAGCTGACGTTATAGTACAAGTTTTTCTGAGCTTGAGAGTTTCACGAAATGGTCAAATCTGCTGGATTTAAAAAAAGTAGTTCACCATTAGGACTCTTCAAAATGGCGTCCGCAGGGCAGCAAACTTACATACTCAGGGAATCACAAGGAACTCAGGAGACAGAGGCAACAGGAGACAATGCCAGGACAATGATAAACACAGAGATACAGACTTATTTTTGATTTGATTTGATGTTCATTCATTCATTTTAAAAGAACAATACAAAACAGTTTCATCAGATACAAGGATGAATAGACTTTTAGCTGAATGGATGGATGGATAGACAGTTAGCTGGATGGATGATCTTTAACAAGTTCTAAAATCATTAAAATTTAACCTCAGCTTGTGCCTCTGACCCAACAGAACCTCCTTCAGCAGCAGAATCCTCTGTGGTTCTCTGACTTCATCAGTCTGCAGGACTTCATCAGTCTCTCTCCTGGTTCTGGAGGAGTTCTGACCCACTCTTCTTTCCATTGTTGCTTCAGTTCTTTGAGGTTTCTGCTCAGCTCTCTGAAGGTTTCAGGTTCAGGTTCTGGACTCTGACTGGGCCGTTGATTTGATTTGATGTTTATTCATTCATTTTAAAAGAACAATACAAAACAGTTTCATCAGATACAAGAATACAAGTAGGATAAAATGAAAGGAGCAGAAAGAAGATGAAATCTTATTATATCTGCCCCTTATTTCACAGTTTGTTCAACCAATGATAACCTTCAAACTACATCACAAAATGAATAACTCTACTTAATTTTTCTAACTGTAATACACAAACACACTAAGCTACATCATATATAGTTTTTGAGCAAGTCCTTTTTGACCTTTTTCTTAAATGTATACATTGGGCAGCACGGTGGCACAACTGGTAGAGCTGCTGCCTCTCAGCGAGAAGGTTGCCGGTTCAAATCCCGGTCCGGGGCCTTTCTGGGTGGAGTTTGCATGTTCTCCCCGTGCATGCGTGGGTTTCCTCCGGGTACTCCGGTTTCCTCCCACAGACCAAAAAACATGCTTGTTAGGCTGATTGGTGACTCTAAATTGACCCTAGGTGTGAGTGTGAGAGTGGATGGTTGTTTGGTGTGAGTGAGACAGGTCCCTCTTGTAAATGAGTCCCCGTGACTCAACGAGGCTAGCCTGTATAAATAAAGGTTGAATGAATGAATGAATTGAATTTGCATTTTTAACATCACTCTCCAGAACATTCCACAATCCAACTCCCTGAATTGAGGTAGACCGTCCCTTTAAGCTGGTTCTGAATTGTGGTTTGATGAATATCTGTCCCTTTAAGATTGTAATAACTTTGTCTAAATTTCTTTGGATATTTAAAGGTAATGTGTTATTATGAGCCCTATACATAACTGATAAAATACTATATTCTACCAATTCCTGGAATTTCAATAAATTTAGCTGAAGAAACAAGGTGTTTGATGGGTGACTGAAATGTTTTCTGGTGATTACTCTTACAGCTCTCTTTTGTAAAATAAAAACAGGCTTTGTAATTGTTTTGCACGCTTTTCCCCAAACCTCAATACAATAGATTAAATGTGGAACAATGATTGTGTTATACAACATATACAGAGCTTTATCAATTAAAAAATCCCTGACTTTATATACAGGTACATGAACACACAGCATGACAATCACAAACACCTGGACAACAAAATGGAGGAGATAAGCAAGACAATTAACAGAGAGACCAGGGAGTGTAGGGATGGGGACCCATCACCTGAGAGCAACATGCTTACAACTGTTATCTTGAAGTTCTAGGGTGTAGAGAGCCACAGAAACGGTTATGGTAGGCCGGATTTGGCCCACGGGCCTTGAGTTTGACACATGCGATCTAGTGGTACTAAAAGTAACAAAAGAAGAAAAAAAAAACAGCCAAATATGTCTGCAGTTTAGCTAACAGACTTTGGAATGGGTACATTTTGTCCTTGTCAAACCTGTTGAAGAGAACCAAACTAAATACTCTGAAACTCAAACAACTTACTGTATAACAGTTCATGCACCGCTAGTTGGCAGTGTAGTGCAAATATTGCATAACTTGCTGCTACCAATTGTTGAATTTAATTAGCGGATTAGAATTAGCTTCCCCTAATTTTCATAAGACATTAGTGCTTTTGAAATTGCGGACCTAAATAAATTAATTAGTGCTTTAGAAATAGCGGAACTAATTTTTGGATTAGCGTTGCCCACCACTGGCTGAAACTTTACACCAGGACTAGAAACTACACTGAGTAAACAAACATGGACCAAACTATAATAAACAAACAAGGATTGCACTAGAATTAAAGAACAGGACAGGAACAAGGAAAACTAATAAAACTAACAGATGACTAATAAGAAATTAAACTGAGTAAACAATCTATAATCACAAACACCTGAAACATAAACTAAAGCTACACCAGGACTGGAAATTAAACTGAGTAACCAACCATGGACCAAACTAGAATTACCTAAATAAAACTAAATAGAACTAACATAGATGACTAATAAGAAATGCAGATGGTGCCATCCGCAGATGGCGC
This sequence comes from Garcialebias charrua, assembly GCA_038048925.1. NCBI lineage: Eukaryota > Metazoa > Chordata > Actinopteri > Cyprinodontiformes > Rivulidae > Garcialebias > Garcialebias charrua. The sequence continues at coordinate 4,228 of JBBPBX010035434.1, forward strand.
CAGCCTGACAGTTTGTGGAGCTAGCATGCTAATGCTAGCCTTTATCTAATGCTTATATTATTATATTACCATTCCTGACTGATATGCCTCTCAACCAGATCTTACAAAAGTGTTTTCTAAACGTTATGTGTTTAACAAAGGCTTTATTCTTACATAACATTTTCTTCCACTGTACACAGGACACAGCAGGAGGTGATGATGATGAGGGATCCTCTGGTCCAGCCTGGATGTTTCTGAGAAGTGGAGAGACGCCACCGCTACAACCTACATAATACCCAAATAATAATACAATAGCAGTGAGGAGGCTAGAAGCAGCTCTGTTCAACCACACAGTTAGCTTTCTCTGACTGATTAAATTTTTAAAATCACAAAAAGGTGTTCAATACAGAAACTACTGGACTTTATTTGTAGCAAACAAATAAAGTCCAGTTGTTTCTTTATTGAACACCTTTTTTTGATTTTTATCATGTCCTGGATGACTGAGAATCTTCACCAGCATACATTTTTAAATCTCCAAGTAAGAGCAGTCGAGGAAGCTGTGACTTAAAATCAGATGTAATGATATAATGTAAACAACAGTGTTTAAATCTTGTGTGTCATTTAGCTCGAGTGTTATACATTTTCCACAGTAATGTAGTTACATGGTCATCAAATTTATTTTTACTAAAATGGTTAAAATAAAACTGGACTCTGAGCCTGTCTCAAATCAAAATACAAGTTTTTTTGGGTGATAATACATCAATAAGAAGACAAGTCAGAATGTGTTGAACATTTTATTTCCTTAAAAGATTTGGTTCACAGAACATTGGTGCTATTCACAGTGCCATGTCACAATAGAAGTTGTCTCAGGGCACTGAACAGAAACAATCAAATATTTACTAATTAGTAAATCAAAGCTACTGAAGGGAACAAAAGTTTACATAAATGAACATCTAACAAAAAAAATGGAAAAATTGCAAAGGAAGCAAGGTGGTTAAAAAACCAAAATAAAATAGCATCAACATGGACAAGAAATGGAAACATCTTTATCAAAACACATGAAGGGGCTAACCCTAAAATGATAAAAGAACTGAAGGATCTAGACGAGCTCAGGAGAGGACAAATTACAAATCAATGAAACAACTTACACACAAAATGGACATAACATACAGTGAAATGAACAAATACATTAAAACATGACAACATACGAAGACTCAGAACCTAAAATATATAATGTTAATGATGTTATTGATGCTAACTTTTTTCCAGTAATAAAAGATAGCGAATACTACAATGAAGAGCAATTTAATGACATCAATATAACAAATGGAGTTCTCTCTATTATTCACTTTAACAGCAGAAGTATAAATGCAAATATATCCAAAATAACAGATTACTTAAAACAGTTAAATAGAACTTTTACGATAATAGCACTGTCAGAGACATGGCTCAATGATGATAACACAAGTAATATTCACATCGAAGGGTATGAATTATTTCACATGAACAGAAATAATAAAAGAGGTGGTGGAGTCGCTCTATATGTTAAGAATGAAATAAAATGTAAATTAAATAATGAAATGTCAATAATAGTTGATAATATTATGGAAATGATAACAATAGAAATAATAAACAAAAATGATAAAAACATAATAATAAGTTGTGTATATAGATCACCAGGATCAAATATAGAAATATTCACTGATAAAATCTTGGAGCTATTGGAGAAGAGTTTTAATAAAAAAGTTTTTTTGTGTGGAGACTTTAACATTGATATGGGAAATAAAACAGATTCAAATAACATCAGTACATTTATAAATTCAATGTACAGTTTAAATATGTATCCGTTGATATCCAAGCCAACAAGAATTACAACTCATAGTGCCACAATAATTGATAATATTTTCACAAATATAACAAACGGAGAGGTGATAGGTGGTATTTTAACGACCGACTTAAGTGATCATTTACCAGTTTTCACAATCTATAAAAATGATCAAAGTATCACAGAAGCAGTTAAAACAAAGAAAAAGATCATAAACACATCAAAAAAAGTTTTGGAAAAATTAAAAGAGGATCTAGATAAACAAGACTGGAATGAAGTGTATGTTGATGATGTGAACAGATCATATGATGAGTTTATGAATATCTTGGAAACTCTGTATGAAAAAAATTGTGTACAAACAAATTATACAAAGAGAAATATCGTTGACCAACCATGGATGACAAAAGGGTTGAGAAATGCTTGTAAAAAAAGAATTATTTGTATTCATGTTTCTTGAAATTGCGAAGTCAGAACGCTGAAGAAAAATATAAAAAGTATAAAAATAAATTAGTAGGGATTATAAGGAAACATAAGAAAGAATATTATAGTAAATTATTAGATAAAAGTAATGGTGATATGAAAGCAACATGGCGAGTAATGAATAGTGTTATGAAGAATCATAAAGCAAAAACTAGTATTTCAAAATATTTTGTAACAGAAAAAGATGAAGTTTATGATGAAAATGAAATTGTCAATGGATTTAATCAATATTTTGTGAATGTTGGATCAAGCCTTGCAGCTAAAATACCAAAAGTAAATAATAATGTGAGCCATTCAATTACAGGCTGTGCAAACAGTATTTTTCTAAATGGAACTAACAAAGAGGAAATAATGAAGGTAGTAAAAAATCTTACAGACAAGAGATCAAAGGACTGGGTGGACATGGATATGATGTTTGTAAAGGATATAATGAACCATGTTATTGAGCCGTTTACATATATATGTAACTTATCATTTTCAACAGGAATATTTCCAGATAATATGAAAGTAGCTAAGGTAGTTCCTCTTTTTAAAAATGGTGATAAATGTGTGTTCAACAATTATAGACCTATATCCTTGTTACCACAGTTTTCTAAAATTCTTGAAAAACTATTTGTGAACAGACTAGATCAATTTATAGACAAACAAAATATTCTAAGCAACAGTCAATATGGGTTCAGAGCTAAAAACTCTACATCAATGGCTCTCATGGAATTAATGGAACAAATAACTACTGCTGTCGATCAAAAACAATATTGTGTCAGTATTTTTGTTGATTTAAAAAAAGCATTCGACACTATTGATCACACCATTCTCCTTGAAAAACTGAACAAATATGTGTCAGGGTTTACAGGTAGGCTTGAACCCAGTGGTGCAGACAAGACACAGGAGGCAGGAATACAAAAATAGATATTTAATGATAATAAATCAAAAAGCTGACAGGGCAGCAAACTCACTCTTAGGAGACATGATCAACACAGGAGACATCAGGGGAGACCCAACGAGGACACCACAAGGAACTAACTGACAGACAGGCTATTTATACACAGAGACAAGACAGGACGCAATCACAAAACACCTGGGAACAATTAACTAACTAAAGACACAGAGCAGGACTGGTATACTAAATAAATAAAGGTTTAAATAAAGGAGACTAAACTGGAGGTCAAACCAGATGTGATCAAACATTGAGACCCAGAAGGGAAACTAATAAAAGGTTAAACTAAGAGTAAATAAACAAGGAGACTTAAACTAGAAGTAAAGGACTGGAGATGTAGAAACTAAATACAAGAAGTAAGAACTGATAAACAAGGAGACCAGGGGAATTACCAAACCTAAACATTAATAAATACTGGGGCAGGATCTAGGGAATAAGGCTAACCATGAAGCTAGGAAAACTGGTACAAGGGAAACTAAATAAAACTAAAAACAAATATCTAGAGCTGGCTGACAGAAAACAAAGGAGAACAGAACAAAGGATACCCACTAGATGGCGCCATCCTGGTGCCATCCTGACAGTACCCCCCCTCAAAGACGCCCCCAGGCGTCCCCAAGAACCCACCCCCCAAAAAAGACAAGGGCGGGCGGAGGGAGGAACAGCAAGGACGGTGGGCGCAAACACAAACAGACAAGGACAAACACCAAGACACAGGCTAAACAAAGAACAAGAACACAAAAAACGTCTAGACGGGCAACGGCCCGTCCATCAGGCAGGAGCCGGTCGGGCGGTCGGCCGGGATGCCGCCCCACAGGCAGGAACCGGTCAGGCGGTCGGCCGGGATGCTGTCCCTCAGGCAGGAACCGGTCAGGCGGTCGGCCGGGATGCTGTCCCTCAGGCAGGAGCCGGTCAGGCGGTCGGCCGGGATGCTGTCCCTCAAGCAGGAGCCGGTCAGGCGGTCGGCCGGGAGGCCACCCCCCCAAGGCGGGAACCACGTTGGCTGGTACACAGACACCTGCGGCAGGTGCGGGTGCACAGACCTTGTCGGGCGGTGCGACTACACCGAACGTGGAGACGTCGTCGACGAGACCATCCGTGGACGCTCCGGCGGTGCGGAGACCCACCAAGGCCCACTCAGAACAGGAAATCTGAGAGGCGCTCTCCAGAGCCCACTCAGAACAGGAAACGAGGGTAGTCGTGACGTCTGGCATGGAGACGTCGTCTGCTTCGTCAAGCGGTGAACAGGAATCAGGAGCCAGTCTGGGTGCTGGCGTTGAGATGTCTGCGGTGCGGAGACCCTCCGGAGACGTCGAGACATCAGGCGAGTCGGGCGAGACCTCTGGCTGCGAGACCTCTGGCAAGGAGTCCACCAGGACCCGCTCGGCATAGGAAACTGGAAGGGGTCCCTCCTGGGACCCCTCGGCACAAGGAACTAGAGGGGGTCTCTCCTGGGACCCCCCGGCACAAGGAACTGGAGGGGGTCTCTCCTGGGACCCCCCGGCACAAGGAACTGGAGGGGGTCTCTCCTGGGACCCCTCGGCACAAGGAACTGGAGGGGGTCCCTCCTGGGACCCCTCGGGACCCTCCGAAGACGTGGACCCCTCGGGACCCTCCGAAGACGTGGACCCCTCGGGACCCTCCGAAGACGTGGACCCCTCGGGACCCTCCGAAGACGTGGACCCCTCGGGACCCTCCGAAGACGTGGACCCCTCGGGACCCTCCGAAGACGTGGACCCCTCGGGACCCTCCGAAGACGTGGACCCCTCGGGACCCTCCGAAGACGTGGACCCCTCGGGACCCTCCGAAGACGTGGACCCCTCGGGACCCTCCGAAGACGTGGACCCCTCGGGACCCTCCGAAGACGTGGACCCCTCGGGACCCTCCGAAGACGTGGACCCCTCGGGACCCTCCGAAGACGTGGACCCCTCGGGACCCTCCGAAGACGTGGACCCCTCGGGACCCTCCGAAGACGTGGACCCCTCGGGACCCTCCGAAGACGTGGACCCCTCGGGACCCTCCGAAGACGTGGACCCCTCGGGACCCTCCGAAGACGTGGACCCCTCGGGACCCTCCGAAGACGTGGACCCCTCGGGACCCTCCGAAGACGTGGACCCCTCGGGACCCTCCGAAGACGTGGACCCCTCGGGACCCTCCGAAGACGTGGACCCCTCGGGACCCTCCGAAGACGTGGACCCCTCGGGACCCTCCGAAGACGTGGACCCCTCGGGACCCTCCGAAGACGTGGACCCCTCGGGACCCTCCGAAGACGTGGACCCCTCGGGACCCTCCGAAGACGTGGACCCCTCGGGACCCTCCGAAGACGTGGACCCCTCGGGACCCTCCGAAGACGTGGACCCCTCGGGACCCTCCGAAGACGTGGACCCCTCGGGACCCTCCGAAGACGTGGACCCCTCGGGACCCTCCGAAGACGTGGACCCCTCGGGACCCTCCGAAGACGTGGACCCCTCGGGACCCTCCGAAGACGTGGACCCCTCGGGACCCTCCGAAGACGTGGACCCCTCGGGACCCTCCGAAGACGTGGACCCCTCGGGACCCTCCGAAGACGTGGACCCCTCGGGACCCTCCGAAGACGTGGACCCCTCGGGACCCTCCGAAGACGTGGACCCCTCGGGACCCTCCGAAGACGTGGACCCCTCGGGACCCTCCGAAGACGTGGACCCCTCGGGACCCTCCGAAGACGTCGAGGCGTCGGCGGCGCTGGGACCCTCAAGAGACGTAGAGGCGTCGGCGGCGCTGGGACCCTCAAGAGACGTAGAGGCGTCGGCGGCGCTGGGACCCTCAAGAGACGTAGAGGCGTCGGCGGCGCTGGGACCCTCAAGAGACGTAGAGGCGTCGGCGGCGCTGGGACCCTCAAGAGACGTAGAGGCGTCGGCGGCGCTGGGACCCTCAAGAGACGTAGAGGCGTCGGCGGCGCTGGGACCCTCAAGAGACGTAGAGGCGTCGGCGGCGCTGGGACCCTCAAGAGACGTAGAGGCGTCGGCGGCGCTGGGACCCTCAAGAGACGTAGAGGCGTCGGCGGCGCTGGGACCCTCAAGAGACGTAGAGGCGTCGGCGGCGCTGGGACCCTCAAGAGACGTAGAGGCGTCGGCGGCGCTGGGACCCTCAAGAGACGTAGAGGCGTCGGCGGCGCTGGGACCCTCAAGAGACGTAGAGGCGTCGGCGGCGCTGGGACCCTCAAGAGACGTAGAGGCGTCGGCGGCGCTGGGACCCTCAAGAGACGTAGAGGCGTCGGCGGCGCTGGGACCCTCAAGAGACGTAGAGGCGTCGGCGGCGCTGGGACCCTCAAGAGACGTAGAGGCGTCGGCGGCGCTGGGACCCTCAAGAGACGTAGAGGCGTCGGCGGCGCTGGGACCCTCAAGAGACGTAGAGGCGTCGGCGGCGCTGGGACCCTCAAGAGACGTAGAGGCGTCGGCGGCGCTGGGACCCTCAAGAGACGTAGAGGCGTCGGCGGCGCTGGGACCCTCAAGAGACGTAGAGGCGTCGGCGGCGCTGGGACCCTCAAGAGACGTAGAGGCGTCGGCGGCGCTGGGACCCTCAAGAGACGTAGAGGCGTCGGCGGCGCTGGGACCCTCAAGAGACGTAGAGGCGTCGGCGGCGCTGGGACCCTCCGAAGACACGTCCGTCGAGTCTGCTGCAGGCGAGGAGACGTCCGTCGAGTCTGCTGCAGGCGAGGAGACGTCCGTCGAGTCTGCTGCAGGCGAGGAGACGTCCGTCGAGTCTGCTGCAGGCGAGGAGACGTCCGTCGAGTCTGCTGCAGGCGAGGAGACGTCCGTCGAGTCTGCTGCAGGCGAAGAGACGTCCGTCGAGTCTGCTGCAGTCGGCGAAGAGACGTCTGCTGCAGTCGGCGAAGAGACGTCTGCTGCAGTCGGCGAAGAGACGTCTGCTGCAGTCGGCGAAGAGACGTCTGCTGCAGTCGGCGAAGAGACGTCTGCTGCAGTCGGCGAAGAGACGTCTGCTGCAGTCGGCGAAGAGACGTCTGCTGCAGTCGGCGAAGAGACGTCTGCTGCAGTCGGCGAAGAGACGTCTGCTGCAGTCGGCGAGGAGACGTCTGCTGCAGTCGGCGAGGAGACGTCTGCTGCAGTCGGCGAGGAGACGTCTGCTGCAGTCGGCGAGGAGACGTCTGCTGCAGTCGGCGAGGAGACGTCTGCTGCAGTCGGCGAGGAGACGTCTGCTGCAGTCGGCGAGGAGAGCAGAGAGGGGGCCTGAGACCCACGTCTACCCTTCCTTCTGCTGGAGCGAGAAGTCTGAACTGCAACTGGGTCTGGTGCAGTAGGTTCAGGTGCTGTAGGTTCTGGAGTAGCTAACAGATGTAAGTTGGCAGCAGAGTTTGGAGTAGCTTCCTTCAATGTTCTGATTTCACTCAGGAGCGCCAGTAAGGAATCCACGGTGGCAACCTCTGTTGGAAGCTGACTGGTTGTGGTAGAGGTTGTGGTAGACGCTGCTGGAAGCTGGCTTGTAGCTGTTTTGGCTGCTGGAATCTGACTGGTAGCTGTTTTAGCTGCTGAAAGCGGGCTGGTAGCTGTTTTAGCTGCTGGAAGCGGGCTGGTAGCTGTTTTAGCTGCTGGAAGCGGGCTGGTAGCTGTTTTAGCTGCTGGAAGCGGGCTGGTAGCTGTTTTAGCTGCTGGAAGCGGGCTGGTAGCTGTTTTAGCTGCTGGAAGCGGGCTGGTAGCTGTTTTAGCTGCTGGAAGCGGGCTGGTAGCTGTCTTAGCTGCTGGAAGCGGGCTGGTAGCTGTTTTAGCTGCTGGAAGCGGGCTGGTAGCTGTTTTAGCTGCTGGAAGCGGGCTGGTAGCTGTTTTAGCTGCTGGAAGCGGGCTGGTAGCTGTCTTAGCTGCTGGAAGCTGGCTGGTAGCTGTTTTAGCTGCTGGAAGCTGGCTGGTAGCTGTTTTAGCTGCTGGAAGCTGGCTGGTAGCTGTTTTAGCTGCTGGAAGCTGGCTGGTAGCTGTTTTAGCTGCTGGAAGCTGGCTGGTAGCTGTTTTAGCAGGCTGCTGGTTGTTGGTGGTTGCAGGCTTAAAAACAGGAAAGTCCAGATCTGGTGGAGGACTAGGACGGACTGCCTGGAGTTGGATGAGTGGCTCCAACCAACGCTTCTCTACCAATACTTCGTCCAGAATTTCCTCCATACCAGGGGAGTCAATTAACCATGGGATACAAAGATATTCACTCCACATGGCTGTGGTGGCCTCCCACCTTTCTAACAGACTGCAGGAAGAGTCTGTGTTCAAATATCTCTGGACTGTTTCACAGAGCCTTGAATAATCCTTAAAAGGGAGTCTGGAAAAACAATACTTGTCTGCTGGGTTCATGTTTTATGGTGGTGTCCTACTGTCAGGATTTACAGGCAGGCTTGAACCCAGTGGTGCAGACAAGACACAGGAGGCAGGAATACAAAAATAGATATTTAATGATAATAAATCAAAAAGCTGACAGGGCAGCAAACTCACTCTTAGGAGACATGATCAACACAGGAGACATCAGGGGAGACCCAACGAGGACACCACAAGGAACTAACTGACAGACAGGCTATTTATACACAGAGACAAGACAGGACGCAATCACAAAACACCTGGGAACAATTAACTAACTAAAGACACAGAGCAGGACTGGTATACTAAATAAATAAAGGTTTAAATAAAGGAGACTAAACTGGAGGTCAAACCAGATGTGATCAAACATTGAGACCCAGAAGGGAAACTAATAAAAGGTTAAACTAAGAGTAAATAAACAAGGAGACTTAAACTAGAAGTAAAGGACTGGAGATGTAGAAACTAAATACAAGAAGTAAGAACTGATAAACAAGGAGACCAGGGGAATTACCAAACCTAAACATTAATAAATACTGGGGCAGGATCTAAGGAATAAGGCTAACCATGAAGCTGGGAAAACTGGTACAAGGGAAACTAAATAAAACTAAAAACAAATATCTAGAGCTGGCTGACAGAAAACAAAAGGAGAACAGAACAAAGGATACCCACTAGATGGCGCCATCCTGGTGCCATCCTGACAATATGGTCAGAAGCACCAATGTGGGGGAGGGGGAGGGCTCTGTAGGCATTTTTCATGGTGGTGTAAACTTGGTCCAATGTGTTGTTTCCTCTTGTTGCAAAGTTTATGTTTCTGTATGTTTTTGGAAATACACTCTTTAAATCTGCTTGGTTGAAATCACCAGCCGTGATGAGAAAAGCATCAGGATGGGCTGTTTGCTGCTCACTGATGTGCAGATATAGTTCATTCAGGGCCTCACCTCTAACTTTGCTGTTGGAGCTTGGAGGAATATATACAGCAACAATCATAACAGCTGTAAATTCCCTCGGTAAATAGAACGGTCTGCATTTAATAGTCATAAACTCCACTAAAGGTGAGCAGTGTTTGTAGACCACAGCAGCATCCAGACACCATGCGTTGTTGATGTAAACACACAGCCCCCCTCCGCGTGTCTTACCTCCCTCGAGGGTTCGGTCCGCTCTGTAGCATGTTAGCCTCTCGAGCTGAACAGCATGGTCCGGAACGTTGTTGTTAAGCCACGTTTCCGTGAATACAAACACACAACAGTCTCTCACAGTCTTTTGTGTCGTTCGTAGCAGGCGTATATAATCCAATTTGTTGTCCAAGGAGCGCACGTTAGCCAAAACCATGGATGGAATAGCTGGCTTGTGTGGGCTAGCTGCTAGCCTAGCTCTGATACCTCCGCGTTTACCCCGCTTCTGTTTCCTGTCACGCCGTTTGTGGCATTTCCACTGCGGGCGCGATGAAGGGAGGCTCGGTGCTGGCTTCCAGAGCAGGCCGCAGGCACGTATATTCTCCTCGAGCTCGCTGCTTATTTCCAAATAAACTGTTTTTCCGACATCTAGCAAGAACTCACGGCTATACTTGCGTTCTTGAACACGTAGACAAGACGAAGACGTGCCGGCAAATTGCGGCATGCAGGACAAGACAGACAAAAGCACTGTGTTGCTGGGAGAGAGAGAAGCCGCGGAGTTTGCAAGCGCCGCCATCTTGGATCTTGTTCGCCGCCATCTTGGATCTTGCTGCTTGTTAATGCGCGACAAAGCAGAAAATATGAAAAGCAACAGTCAAACCGACATTAAACATATCAAATGTTTATGATTACAAATGTTTTTCTCAAGCGGTTCACAATTTAAATCCGCCAATGAGCTGGCGTGTGGGGGGTTCGGGGCCTGCGGGTTCGCCGTGGACGGGGCTGGCAGTGCGCTCCCCCTGGGGCTGCTTGGACTCGGGTGTCCTGTCCTGTCCTGTCGGCAGGGCGCGGGGTGGGCCGGATCTTGGATGTCTGCTACTCTCCACCCCAGAATGAATGGGCCTACCTCCTGGGTTTGGATGTGGGCTGCCCCATGTAGGGAGCAGGTACATGTCTTGGACCTAGGGGGTATAGAGTGTGCATCGGGATTATGAATGGAGCGTGTCGTTATTGTTTGTCTTTCTGTGACTGAGGGTGAGGATGAGGGTGGGTCTGAATGAGTGTGTCTGTGTATGAATGTTTAAGTGTCAGGCTGGGTCTTGGACTGCCCCCTCTCTGATACTTCTGAGGCTACTTAGTGTCGCGCTCCTGCCACGTGGCCCCCCTGGTGGGTGTTCCTTTGCCTGCGGGCGTGCTTGGGGCCCTCACTATCTGGGGTTGGGCGCTTGGGCGTTTGTCGGCTCGGCCTGGTGGCTGCCTGGTGGGGCTCGTGCCCTCTGGTCCGGTCGGGTCTGGGCCTGAGGGGTGGGCGTCCCCGGTGCCCGGGCCTCGGTGACCGGCCCTGGGGCTACGTCGGTGCAGCGGGCTCCGGCGGGGGCCTGTGAATTTGTCGCGGGCGACCCCGGGGGGTCATTGTATGTGGTCGCTGGTGGGGTTCGTCCGGTTCTTCCCCTTGGTAGGATCTGGGGAGTGGGCTAGTGGCTCGTCCTGTTCGGGTGGTCCTGGGGACTCTGGGCTCGGGGTCCTTCCTGGGGTCTTGGGCTTTGATCGCCCCTTCGTCTGCCTCGGGCTTTGGGGGGACGGATCTCTGATGCTTCACAGTCGCTACTAAATGTTCTATTGGAGGAACCTTATTCACTTATGCATGCTCACAACCACACACAAATGGATGCAGGGATGTATATATAGATATATGCAGATATGTAGATGGGTATATGAATGAATATAAAAGTATATGTATGTATACTATATATATATTTGTAGGTATGGGTATGTGTATTTATAGAATTCTACTGCAAGCTCATGAATATTATTAGTCTTTATGCATGTATGTTCCATTGTTGTGTTCTGTCATGTGCTTTGCAGGATTGTGGACGGAGGTTGGGTGTGTTTGCCTTGTGCTCTTTTGGTTGATAATTGTTGATTTGTTGTCTTACTTTCTCTTTTCTTTCTTTCTCTCTTAAAAAATAAAAATAAAAAATTGGAGTGAGAGGATGGCTGTAAGGTGTGAAGGGAGGCCATCTATTAATGGGAAAAAAATATATATATTGGAGTGAGAGGATGGCTATAAGGTGTGAAGGGAGGCCATCTATTAATGGGAGAAAAAAATAATCCGCCAATGAAATAGCAAATGAGTTGTTTACTGATCCATCCATCCATCCATCCATCCATCCATCCATCCATTATCTTTTACCTGCTTCTTTCTTTTAGGGTCACAGGGGTCACTGGTGTCCATGTCCAGCAGTCACTGTGCGAGAGGTGGTGGACACCCTGGACAGGTCTCCACAGTCCATCACAGGGACACATAGAGACAAACAACCATTCACTCTCTCACTCAAACCTAGAGACAATTTTAGAGTCACCAATCAGTCTAACATGCATGTTTTTGGTCTGTGGGAGGAAACTGGAGTACACGGAGAAAACCCACGCATGCACGGAGAGAACGTGCAAACTCCACCCAGAAAGCCCTAATGCATGCTCAATAATCCAGGTAGAA
>JBBPBX010035434.1:18632-32067 GCA_038048925.1 Garcialebias charrua
TTTAAAATTAGATGCATACTCGTAAGTCCGGGACCTCGTAAGTAAGAGCGCTCGTAAGTCGGGGACTACCTGTATGTAAGTAATGCTAATTTACATTGACAATTGTTGATTTATGATTAAAACTGAGTTACATCATATTTGATTGGTGGAAATGTTTCTGGTTTTAGTATTTGTCAGACTTCTGTCTTGTTTGATGTTCGAGGCCTCAGTCCAGACTCGGACTTGTCAGGTCAGACAGGTGTCACATCATAAAGTGATGGTCTGCCAGAAAGTGATCAACCACCGCGGGAGCTTTTTCAATGGAACGGTTACATTTAAAACAAAGAAGGAACAGAATTTAAACTTCTGCAGCCATAAACAAAAGAAGTTTCAGCCATAAACAAAAGAAATTTTGACTGTAGAAACAGTTTCATGCAGTGCACCTGCAGTGGCTTGGTAGTCAGGGCTGTAGTCCAGCAATACCAAGGTTGAGGGTTCAAACCCAGGTTGTGTCAGAAAGGACATCCAACACAAAGCAAAGTGTCTTTATGCAAGTTTGATCACTGTGGCAACCCTGTAAAAGGCAGATGAGATGAATAATAGTTGAACCATTTAATTTGCATTATATTTCAAGGACAAATGACAGTTCTATTTTGTGTAAGCTCCGCCCTTTAAAGCTACACCTATCGGGTTTATCCCTCGCGCTTCGCGCCGACACTGAAGACTTCTAGTCCACGCCTGTGGGCCCCGACCCGGTCCACTATAATAGCACACCTGGACCGGTGCACTGCTCCTACTTTTTCTTCAAGCTGACATGAATGAACGAACTTCTACAACGATGTCTTCAAGAAAGACTTTCAAGATCTGCCCAGGATGTGACCCAGGCTACATCCTGGCATTTGACCTGCACCCTCTTTGCAAGGGATGCCTCGGAGCCGCCCACGCTCAACAGGCTATGGAGCCTCATCTTTCCTGCCTAGCGTGCTCATGACTGATGGAGGAAGAAAGGCGTTACGGGTTCGAACTCTTTTCCTGCACGGACGTAGAGTATTGGCCGAGGGAGGATGTAGCGGACTGCACGTGGCTACGGGAGCTAGCCTTGCTAACGTCCTCGGAGACAGGTAGCGGCGGTGGACCGTCCTCTCCTGGAGGTTCGGAACCGGCCTCGCCCTTCCTCCGTCCCCAGGAGAGAGATAGCAGTCGCGTCCCGCCCTGTCCTATGGAATGTGCAGGACCGGCTCTGTCTTCCAACGAGGGAGCCGAAACAGCAGACACACATGGTCCAGCCCGCACGTCTGGAGAACTGGAACCAGCGCCCTCCCCGCACTCTGAAGCCGGGCCGACCAGCAACGGGGCAACGTCACCTGAGGCCGTGGACTCGTTGCCGCCTCCGGTCAACACACCAGGCGCGCAGGGCTCTCACTCCACCCTTCTCCACGTCCTCCCTGGGATCATCAGATAGGCTGCGGACCTCTGCAGATTAAAAGTCCCCGAAGGTACCACCGAGGTCGCGTCCTCATGTCTGGCGGGAAGATTGGCACCTAAACATGGCGGACAAGCAGAACCGGTTTGGCCCTGTGTCTCAGACGTGTCCTCCCTCCTGTAGAGCGTGGCCAATGAGCCCTTAAAACTGAGAGCCCCCGTGTCATCATTCGTACCCATCACCAGGGTCCATGGGCACACGGACCAGGCATTCCCTGCTGTTCCCACATTGGAACCCAGTCTGTCAGCGTTTTTTGGAGTAAGACCGACTAAACATGTCGGGAAGCGGATCATTCCATCAGCGCCCAACGACCAGCTCACCGCGAGACTGCAGGACAAGATCCACCAGTGTACGTCTCAGGTTGGTGCAGCTACCAATAATATTACGCTTTTGGGCGCAAGTCGAAGCACGCCATGGTCGGTGACGCGGCAGACACGATCACCAATATGTGCACGGTGCTAGCGACATGCGTAGCTCGTATCTCGGCCTTTACGACGGTTATGGTTCACCAGAGACAGTTATGGCTGAAGCTTTCAACGTCAATCCCCAACGACGTTAAAAAGGAGCTTCTGGAGGGGCCAATCTCATCTGAAGGACTGTTTGGTACACACTATAAATCTGTGTTCGATCAACTGCGATCATCATCTGAGGTGCTCGAGCAGGTGCGTAAGCCCCTCATCTCACCCCGGTCAGACCCCCGCCTTGCACGCGGGCCTGTCCGTCTGCATGATCAGACCAAGGATTTCCGGCAACAACAACATCGTTCAGCACCTGCCTCGACGTTTGCAATGCCGCTGCCCCCAGCTCCAGCAAGAGGGCACCCGTCTCAGACCTTCAGACCCGGGACTGCTAGGGGCAGAGGTTGCTATGAGCAGCCATGGGCTGGCCAGCACTAGTGCTTTAACAGAGTAACCGAGTTTTCGACAGATCGAGTGCTTTGACTTCTATCGAGGCTTTTTTGTCCACCTCGAGTACCCGTAGTGACGTCATCACGTCGCGGTAACGTCAGTACGTCACATCACGTGATAAAAACCAAGCGCGGGGTAGCTTTTAGCTGGATTTGGATTCCTTTGTGCGCACGGATGTTAATGGAGCAGGCCCAGTTTTGTCAAAAAGGTAAAACAGTTTATAATTTTATAAATTGCGCTACTCATTGAATCATTCTGTTGATTTTCTTTTCTTTGAACACCGTAGTAGATTGTGACAGCAGGGGGCAGTGTTGCATTGCAGGTCACATATATAACACGGCCGAAACGGCGTCCTCTCTCTCGTTTCACAAACAAAAAGCAGCAAATATTCATCTCTCTAGACCTATTAAAAACCTATAAACACAATCTCTAAAAGTAAACCTAAATTGCACAGCACTGCAGGCGGTGGTACGGTGTGGCTGTGGCCCCATTTGTTTTTTAAGTTTCGGTTCAGCGCCTTACTTTCACTTTTAATATTAATAATAACTAATAGTTTTGTTTTTCCTGTGACTTATCTGCAGTATGATAAATGATAGGAGCATAATAAATGCTCCCAATGTTTTGTTGTCTTTTTTTTTCTTTTTGTAAAGACGTTTTTATGCATTTATATTTATTTATTTATTTTGCATCATAAGACACTGTGACGTCATTGACTAATCGAGTGCCACTCAAGTTTTTCTATGTTAATGTCGAGCTTAAAAATTATGTACTCGTTCAACCACTAGCCAGCACTAGGACTCCAGAAAGAGTCATTATAAGAAATGATAGGTTGTTGGAGGTGTGTGCGCGGATGTCAGTGTGTTTACTGAACAAAATAAAGAAACTGTCTTGAACAACAGAGTCTTTCATTCAGACATGCTGAATCCCTCTTTCCCAAGGTATATAAACACATCTCCTAAAGAATGTAAAGAAGCTGGTGTGAAATAATTCATCATGGGTAAGCAGAAGAGTGTGATTTTAACTGTGATCAGACACGAAGCCAGGCTGCAGGTGCAGGCACAGACCTCTCTGTGACACTCCCTCCAGCCCCGCCTCCCCACATGATGGTGGGGGCCCGCTCTTACATCTGTCATCAGATGCAAAGTGGTGAAACATGCAGATGAGTCAGAGACGTTCCTCTTCTTTCAAATTCAGCTAAAAACCATGAGCCTGGTCTTGGAACAGTCGTTCCAGTCAGGACTTTTTTGTTTCTCCCCTCCACCAGTCGGTCAGAAGCAGGTACAGCCATCGGACTCCCTCGAAAGAGACGTTTGTCATGTCTGCCTGAAACAAACAGGGAACTAGGTTGAGGCTGTGACTTGGGGTTCGATAAACGTCCCTTTTCAGAAGGGCCTCCCTTGGGCCAATGCGGACACTATCTGTTTGGTGGCGGTCGAGGCCAAGCTATTTCCACTCGCGAGGCAGATCACTCAAGCCTCACCTTTGTCAGCACACAGTGCTGCTTAGCTGGAAACCAGCTCACTGAACGGATGGTTAAATCGAGTAATTTGCAAGATTACACACTACAATTTTCAGGAGCACTACCAGAATTCAACGGGGTGCTGGAGACAAAACTTACATCCACAGAGCAGGGCGTAGCATTGCAGTTAGAACTACAGGAGCTGTTAGCAAAAGACATCATTTCCGGGGTTCCCTCGAACGAGGAGAAAGCCGGCTTTTCTTCAAAGTACTTCCTGGTTCCAAAGAAATCAGGCGGACTCAGGCCGATTCTGGATTTGTCAATTTTCAACAAACACATCATGAGTCATCCCTTCCATATGCAGACAATAAAATGTGTTCTCGAGTACGTGGCACGAGGGGATTGGTTTGTGATGATCGATCTCAAAGAAGCATACTTCCACATCCCAATAATAATCAAACACAGAAAATTCCTCAGGTTTGCCTTTCAGGGGGTTTGTTACCAGTTCAACCGCCTGCCGTTCGGGTATGCTCTCGCTTCCCGGACCTTTTCAAAGGTTATTGAAGCGGCGTTACACCCGCTACGTTCAAAGGGCATGAAAATATTGTTTACCTCAACGTTCTATTGCTTCTGTCTCGCTCCAAGGAAGAAGCAGAGGCTCAAACAATGGTGCTGATGAAACACCTGTCTCGCCTAGGTTTTGCCATAAACTGGGAAAAGAGCTCTGTGATTCCAGCCAGAACATCATTTTTCTGGGAGTGATCCTTTGCTCCACCAGCATGACAGCTGTTTTATCGGACCAGAGGAAAGAATCTCTGACGTCACTCCTTCAGTGTGTTCAGCCTTACAAAACAGTGCCAGCATTAACAATAATGAAGTTATTGGGAATGATGGCTGCCGCGCACGCAGTAGTGAAATTAAGTTTACTGCACATGCGCAAGCTGCAGAGATGGTTCATGCGTCAGAGAATCGACCCAGTGCGTCACAAACGGCGTTGGGTCACGGTTCCTCCGCCGGTGAGAGCGGACCTAGTTTTTGAGGGGAATCCCAGAACTTTATCAGAAAGAGTTCCCCTGAGCAAAGTGACCTCATTCAGGGCAGTCTTCACAGACGCGTCTCTTTAGGGATGGGGCAAGACTTGCCTGTCAAAGTCAGTGGTGGGGTGTGGCCGTCAGACACAACCCTTCACATAAAAGTTCTGGAGCTTCTGACAGTACACAAAGTCCTCAAACACTTTTTTCACATGGATTCACACAGACAACAGGACCGCAGCTGCATACATAAATCGCTAGGGCGGGGTGCAATCAGCCCAGCTGCTGAACACATCCAAAGAACTGCTCTTCTGGACGTGCATACACTTGCAATCACTGAGGGTGATTTACATCCCCGGCGTGCTAAACAGAGGAGCAGATATAATGTCCAGAGGCGGGCCTTTGGACAGAAACTAGACTCTACACCCGGAGCTGATCTCACAAATTTGGAGCAGATTGGGGAGAGCGGAGGTAGATTTAATGGTCACTCAAGAGAACGCTCAGTGTCCCATGTTCTTCTCCTTAAGACCCAAGGACACTCCCCCGTTGGGAGTGGACGCGTTTGCGCACAAGCCATAGCCCCAAACGCTGATTTATGCTTTTCCTCCAGTTCCTCTGCTGCCAGCGCTGCTTGAGAGTGTGAGGGAGGAAAAGTTATCAATGATCCTGATCGCTCCGGGGAGCACAAATGCACCATGGTTTCCGATGCTTCAGCAGCTAACAGGCCGATCATGGAGGCTACCTTGGAGAGACGATGCTCTTCTACAGGCAGGGGGAGCAATAAAGAGTTTTCCTGTGATAGGCTACTGGTTTGGTTGATGAACGTGAACGTTTAGAAAGTCTTAGGTTTTCTAAAGACGTTATATGCACCATCCAGGGAGCGCGTACAAAGTCTACCACGACTGTTTACGCGTCAAAATGGATTGCTTTTCAACGATGGTGCCTGGAAAAACAGTTGGACCCATCTTCATGTCCTCTGGGCTCCATCTTGTCATATTTACAGTTACTGCTGGACAGGAATTTGGCCTTCAGCACGATTAAAACGTATGCTGCAGTGATTTCTTCCTGTCACGAAAGGTTTAATGATAGAACTGTGTTTAATCATCCCCTAATGAAACGTTTTCTGAAAGGTGCTTGTCGTCTTAGACCAATCTCACGTACCCTGGCTCCACCATGGGACTTAGTTACTGTACTGAGTTCATTAATTAAAGACCCATTTGAGCCGTTAGATCAGATACCGTTAAAGTTTCTATCTTTCAAAGCGGCTATGTTGTTAGCTCTAACATCAGCTAAAAGAGTAAGTGACTTGTCAGGCCTGACTGTCTCCCCTTCCTTTTTAAAAATTCAAGGAGATGGGAGTTCAGCTGAACTTAGGCCGAACCCTGCTTTTATTCCTAAAAGCATAACGAGTTCATTCAGGTCCAGAATCATTACGCTGGCCGGCTTCTATCTTCCTTCTCTCAGTAATGCAGAGGAAAAACACCTACATTGGCTTTGTCCAGTGCGGGCACTAAAGTGTTGTGTGGCACGCACTGCTGCGATGCGTAAATCTGATAAGCTTTTTGTGCATTTCAGAGGACAATCTCAGGGTCAACCTCTGTCCTCTCAGCGGTTGTCACATTGGCTATGTGAGACCATTTCTCAGGAGTACAACTCTTCTGGCCTCCAGGCTCCTGAGGGAATAAAAGCTCACTCTACTAGAGAAATTGCAGTTTCCACAGTCCTGCACAGAGGCGTTTCTGTGTAGGACATCTGTTCTGCTGCCTCTTGGTCGTCAGCGACTCCCTTCATCCATTTTTATTTAGGAGATGTTTCCAGCTCTTCACTGACACATTCTGTTGTCAGGGCTGAGTGATCGTTTTGTCATTGGTTGTAGCAGAGTGATCGTTTTTTCATTATCAATAAACTTGTTTATAAAATGACATACTGTAGTTGTATCTGTCTTTATCAAATAATGAGGGTTGCTCACCTGCTATTTATATGCACCTTCTGTCTTAATTGACGGTGCATCTTATGTTTATTGAGGTGTTGGCAATTGCCAGAGTGTGTTGTGGTTTCCAATCAGACCCAGTGAGGCATGGACCATATCCTGCTCTGCCTTTAAACCCAATAGGTGTAGCTTTAAAGGGCGGAGCACATGAAATAGAACGTTGGTTACGTATTGTAACCCCATATTCTATGAGTGTAAGCGTAGTCCTTTAAAACTAGGGCCTCACTGGCTCTCAAATGGCAGAAGAAAAAGTATTGCCTTTGGGAGCAGTGCACCGGTCCAGGAGTGCTATTATAGTGGACCGTGGTGGGGCCCATAGCAGGTGGGCGTGGACTAGAAGTCTTCAGTGTTGGCGCGAAGCGCGAGGGATAAACCCAATAGGTGTAGCTTTAAAGAGCTACGCTTACACTCATAGAATCTGGGGTTACAACACGTAACCAACATTTAGATACAGTAGTTGGAGTTTCTGTTTTCAATTAATGTGTGCAAAAATGTCACTGAGTGGTGATTCCAAATGAAACTGCAAAAGTGATTTTTTTTTATAGCAGAGGCATTCAGTGGTGGTTTAGGAGGGTGGTTGATGATTTCTAATATATAAATGAAATTCATGTGGAAATATTCATGAGGCTGATCTGATATGATGATCCAAAACTACGACACCTTATCTTCAATCTTTATTTCCAAGAAAAAACAATCAATAGCGTACTGCACATACAAACCGGATTCCAAAAAAGTTGGGACACTAAACAAATTGTGAATAAAAACTGAATGCAATGATGTGGAGATGCCAACATTTAATATGTTATTCAAAATAGAACACAAAACACAGATCAAAAGTTTATACTGAGATAATGTATCATTTTAAGGGAAAAATATGTTGTTTCAAAATTTCATGGCGTCAACAAATCCCAAAAAAGTTGGGACAAGTCCATTTTTACCACTGTGTGGCATCCCCCCTTCTTCTTACAACACTCAACAGACGTCTGGGGACAGAGGAGACCAGTTTCTCAAGTTTAGAAATAGGAATGTTCTCCCATTCATGTCTAATACAGGCCTCTAACTGTTCAATCGTCTTGGGCCTTCTTTGTCGCACCTTCCTCTTTATGATGCGCCAAATGTTCTCTATAGGTGAAAGATCTGGACTGCAGGCTGGACATTTCAGTACCGGATCCTTCTCCTACGTAGCCATGATGTTGTGATTGCTGCAGAATGTGGTCTGGCATTATCTTGTTGAAAAATGCAGGGTCTTCCCTGAAAGAGATGACGTCTAGATGGGAGCATATGTTGTTCTAGAACCTGAACATAGTTCTCTGCATTAATGGTGCCTTTCCAGACATGCAAGCTGCCCATGCCACAAGCGCTCATGCAACCCCATACCATCAGTGATGCAGGCTTCTGAACGGAGCGTTGATAACAACTTGGGCTATCCTTGTCCTCTCTGGTCCGGATGACATGGCGTCCCAGTGTTCCATAAAGAACTTCAAATCATGACTCATCTGACCACAGAACAGTCTTCCATTTTGCCACACTCCATTTTAAATGACCCCTGGCCCAGTGCAAACGTCTGAGCTTGTGGAGCTTGCTTAGAAATGGCTTCCTCTTTGCACTGTAGAGTTTCAGCTGGCAGTGGATTGTGTTCACTGACAATGCTTTCTGGAAGTATTGCTGAGCCCATTCTGTTATTTCCTTCCGGTTCCGGTTCTGTGAGGTGCGGAGGTGTTATGAGCTGCTGCTGAGGAAAACTTTAAACCTGTGCGTGAGTATGACTATAAATCATTGGTAAGTCCATATTTATTTAAATACATTTATATAATTAAATGTAAGGTCATAAAAAAAGGGATACTAAAATTTAATAACGATTTATTTTTTCGCTGAACAAAGCTGGACGGGGAAACTTTGAAGAGCCTAGAATTGTTTGTTGACGATTATTTTGAAAAGCTAGTCATGAGCAAAACCAGTACATCCGGCGCTGCTAGCGAGTCAGCTAATGCCCCGTTAGCTAAACGACACCGAGAGGGTAGCTCAGATAGCTCGACAGAAACGTCCGCGGACAATTCAGGCTTCACGGCTATATTGGAATCAATAGACAAGAAGTTGTCTAGCTTAGACGCCCGGCTGGCTTTGGTAGAGGTGTTACACAAAGAATTCCAGAGTTTGAGAGAATCGCTCGAGTTCAGTCAACAACAGGTAGCATCTCTAGCTAAAGAAAATACGGAGTTGAAGGGGACCGTGAGACAAATAACAGACCAGATTACGCAGCTTTCTGGCGATAATAAGAAAATGAAAGAGTCATTGTTAGATATCCAAGCTAGAAGCATGCGGGAAAATCTAGTTTTTTCTGGAATTCCGGAGAAAACGGAGGAGGATCCGGAGGCCTCGGTCCGGGCCTTTATTCAGAACCAGCTAAAGTTGCCGAGTGACACTGTCAAATCGATCACTTTTCATCGAGTTCACCGCCTGGGAGGTAAAAAACCTGAGAATACTACTAGGCCACGGCCAATAATAGCTAAATTTGAACATTTCAAGCAAAAAGAACAGGTTAAAAGCCGAGGTAGGGAACTTCGTAACACACATTTCAGTATGAACGATCAATTTCCTGTAGAAATTCTGAATAGACGGCGCATTTTATTCCCAATAAGAAAGAAAAATATTAGCGAAGGAAGAAGAGCTAACATCTCGGTGGATAAACTCTACATAAACGGTCAGCTGTTTAGAGATCCAGAGGCTACTCCTTGGCTGTATTAGCCATATAATCAAGGTAAGAATTATTTCGGTTGCTAATATTAATTGATATTATTAAATATAGTATTTATTAATATTACTTACCAGCTATATTTATTTTCTTCAGCACAGCTCGGTTGGTGGGGTCACACAGATCGTGGTGGTACACAAGGTGTGATGGCACTTGATGTGGTAGGAGGGTTCTTTTGTTATTTTTTCTTATCTGAGTTATGTTTTCATGTACCGTATTTTCCGGTGTATAGGTCGCACCTTTTTATGGTTTTTTCAAGGCCTGCGACCTATACACCAGTGCGACCTATTTATGGATTTTTTTTCATATTTTTAGACCAATTTTTGGCTGAGTTATGGCCCTTTTTCCCTGTTGCATAAAATGGTGCAGTACCAGTTTCGGCCACCAGGGGGCAGTGCAAGTGCAGTACCAGTTTCGGCCGCTATGATCGCTAAAGAGGCCTGTACCAGTATTCTGCTTTATTTACAGATTTATTTGGGTGTAGCTGTAACTGTCAAAGTGCATTTCAATCAGCTGCACCTCCAGATGCTGCATATTTCAGCTCACAGTCAGCTCCACCTCCAGATAATAATAATAATAATAATGAATTCCATTTATAATGCACTTTTCATTAATAAAAATCTCAAAGTGCTACAAAGTGTAACAAAGCAAAGATCAAAATGAAACAAGTGATAAAATCAAATAAAATCAATAATAATATCGACTAAGATCAAAGATAAAATCATGTGGATGCAGATTAGGCTTGCTTAAAAAATAAATAAAATAAAACAAGTGATAAAATCTAGTAAAATATAATAAAATTGCTGCAGCTATCCTGCACTGGTTTCCACAGCAGCTGCAACTCTGAGCAGATCACCTTCAGCTGCAACTGATTTGTCATTTATTAACAAAAATTAAAGTGAGACACAGTCTTACAAAAAAGGCAGCCAACAAACATTTTTTTAGGAGTCTGTAGTTTAATTTTAATGATGTTGGTGGTATTTACATTTTGAAATAAGCTGATTTGTAATAATTTATTAACAAATATCAAAGTGAGACACAGTTTTACAAAAAAGGCAGCCAACAAACATTTTTTTAGGAGTCTGTAGTTTAATTTTAATGATGTTGGTGGTATTTACATTTTGAAATAAGCTGATTTGTAATAATTTATTGACAAAAATTAAAGTGAGACACAGTCTTACAAAAATGGCAGCTAACAAATGTAGGTGCGACCTAGGTGCGACCTATACACCGGTGCGACCTATGCACCGGTGCGACCTATTTGCGGATTTTTCCAGTTTATTGATGAATATTAGACACTGCGACCTATACACAGGTGCGACCTATACACCAGAAAATACGGTATATCATCTCTCTTTGTTTTCCTGTCTATATTTTTCTAAATTAACAATTGTCAGAGCACAAGCACAGGGGTTCACATTCATCTTTATATATCCATACATTTACTTCATAAATGAAAACTTCCCTGATTCAATATATAATTAACCTTTAAGGAATATGTTTTTGTCTGGATATATTACTATCTTTTGTATTTGTGACAATGGGTGTGGTTTAGCTATATTATCATTAGCACAGGTATGGGTACCTTAGGGTTTGTCACATGGAACATTAATGGAGCCGGTAGCCAACGTAAAAAATATAGAATTTTTAACCAGATTAAAAGATTAAAGGCAGATGTTGTATTACTCCAAGAAATTCATAAATTGGCATCAACTGTGGAGGAGCTTAAATCTTCAGAGTTTCCTAATGTATTCTCAGCATGTTATAATTCAAGACAAAGAGGGGTGGCAATTTTAATAAATAAAAATGTTAACTTCACAGTATTAGATCAGGTTATAGACCCGCACGGTAGATATATAATATTAAAGTTATCAATATTTAGACAAAATTATTGTATTGTTAGCATATATGGACCGAATGTAGACGACGCAGCTTTTTTTCATGATTTTTTTTCCACCCTATCAAATCACATGGATTCCTCACTGGTGATGGGAGGTGATCTCAACTTTGGTTTAGATGACAAATTAGACAGACTGAATGCAGCGGGAACTCAACGCAGTTGGCAATCTATAAATATAGTTAAACAGTATATGAATGATTATGGGCTCTGCGATGCATGGCGTTGTTTTCACCCTGATAGCAAAGAATATTCTTTCTTTTCACATGTGCATCACTCATATTCTCGTCTAGATTATTTCATAGTAAGCAATTCATTGATGACAAACATTTCAGACACTAAGATACACCCTATTGCTGTCAGCGATCATGCACCAGTTACTGTAAATTTAGATTTTAAAAAAACAACAACAAAAAATATAAATTGGAGATTAAATACATCACTGCTACAAGAAGAAGAATTTTTGCAATATTTTAAAAAAGAATGGGCATCGTATCTAGAGTTTAATGACTTGCCAGGAACTTCAGCATGTACACTTTGGGAGGCTGGGAAAACAGTCATGAGAGGTAAAATAATATCCTATTCATCAAATAAAAAGAAAAAAGAAAATAAACGTATTGATGAATTAGAGAAATCCATTAAATTGTTAGAAGGTCTACAAGGTGAGGAAACACAGCAAAAGCTACGCAGATTAAAATTAGAACTAAATGAATATATTGATAAGAAAAATAAATTCTTGATACAAAGACTTAGATTAGATCATTTTGAATACGGTAATAAATCAGGGAACTTTTTAGCTAATCAACTCAAATTAAACAAAGAAAAAACATCTATATATGGTATTAAAGATGAAAATGGAAATATATTTTATGATGAGGGAAAAATAAACGATGTTTTTAAAGATTTCTATAAAACTCTATACACTCCACAAATAAATCCATCTAACGAGGATATTAATGAATTCTTGGAGAAAGTAACACTTCCAAAACTAGATATTAGTCAGTCATCAAAACTAGACTCACCATTAACATCCGATGAGCTCCATGAAGCAATTAAAAGCATGCCTAATAAGAAATCTCCAGGTCCTGATGGCTATCCAGTGGAATTCTATAAAGTATTCTGGGATATACTGGAACCGATATTCTATAGAGTGCTACTTGAGTCAGAAGGAAATGGCAGGCTACCAACACATATGAATTCAGCTAACATTAGTCTCTTATTAAAATCAGGCAAAGACCCAGTATTACCTACCAGTTATCGTCCAATTTCTCTTATTAATGTAGATGTTAAAATAATTTGTAAAGTCTTATCAAAAAGACTAGAGAAGATAACTCCTGTTATTATACATCCAGACCAAACCGGATTCATAAAGGGAAGACACTCGAACACAAACACTCGCAGATTATATAATGTAATAGAGTATTCGTATTTTAAAAATATTGAAACAGCTATTTTTTCTTTAGATGCTGAAAAAGCATTCGATAGAGTAAATTGGAATTTTTTATTTGCTACCTTAAATAAATTTGGTTTTGGGAATTACTTCATTAACTGGTTAAAAATATTATATAGTTCACCAACAGCGTGCGTCAGGACAAATAATCAATTATCTTCAAGCTTCTGTTTACAGAGGGGCACCAGGCAAGGTTGCCCACTTTCACCAGCATTATTTGCTATTTTTATTGAACCTTTAGCAGCAGCAATAAGGCAAAGTGCTGATATTAAAGGAATAAAGGGTAGAAACATAGAACATAAAATTAGTCTTTATGCTGATGATGTTTTGCTTTTTCTTGAGAACTCAGGAAACTCAATATCTAATGTTATCAAGTTAATCAACTCATTTTCAAAAGTTTCTGATTATTCTATAAACTGGACAAAATCTACAGTGCTTCCGATAAATTGTGTGTTTAATAATTCTCTTAATGAAAGACTACAATCA
>JBBPBX010035435.1:9698-32066 GCA_038048925.1 Garcialebias charrua
TATACACACACACACACACACACACATGTAGCCTATATATACACATGTGTGTGTATATACACACACACACACACACACACACACACACACAAAAGTGTGATTTTTTTCTTTTTCTTTCTGCACTCTTTTCATTCAATGTTTTTCAAAATCAAATACAAGAGGGCCAAAAAAACTAATTTGCTACAAGCCAAGGGCCGGACTGGTTCAATGTTTATTATAAGGGGGTGATAAGATTTTTTTTCTTCTTTCTGCACTCTTTTCATTCAACGTTTTCTTTTTGATTAATTAGTTTTATTTTGTCTCTTTTAAATGAAGGAATAAATGAATTAAATAAAATATTAAATAGTATTACATTTGCTAAGTTCTTGGCATAAATCAACACAGACATGTTCCTGCTTTTAGTATTTTACATTGTTTTATAATGTAGCTGTTTATAACAAATATATTATAAATAAATAATAATTTAAAAAACTCCACTAGATAAGTACAGTACTAGAATACATTTCATAATAATGGTGTGGAGAGGATGGCTGTAAGGGGAGAAGGGAGGCCATCACACACAAAAAAAGTATCATCCAGGGGGCCATAAATAATGAATTTGCAGGCCGGATCTGGCCCGCGGGCTGGCACGTTGACATATGTGATTTAGAGTTACCAATCAGCCTAACGTGTGTGTTTTTGGTGTGTGGGAGAAAACCTACACCTGCACAGAGAGAACATGCAAACTCCACCCAGAAGGGTCCCTGGCTGGGATTTGAACCGGCAAGAAATCACAAAATAACAATATAACTGAAATTACAAAATATAAACTTGTAAATACAAAATAATTATAAAATTATTTAGACTTAAAGCAATCTGCTGGCTCCTCATAAATATTAACTTTCTATACGAATGTTTCTGTTCGGTGCCATGAAATGACTTCTGTTGTGACTTGGCACTATATAAACAAATTGAATTAATTTGATTTAAACTTCAGACATATTTATATACGACGCACCATATTGTGTTTTGTTATGCTGCTGAAACCAGTCTGTGGTGTATAAAAAAAAAATAAAAAAAAAGTTTGTGGATTTCTGGTCTAAAGCACTTCACGCCAGACACACAAACATCCATGGTGACAATCAAGGTAAAGCAAAGCATTTTATTGCAAGTATTAGTCCAAGGTACACTTCAAACTGAAGCAAAGCAACACTAAAAAGGCCAACAAACTATAGGAGTTACAAAAGAAAGACATTTAAAACTGAAAGGAATAGAGCTGTTGGTACAACAGAGCCTTTGCTAAATACTGAGACATGGATCATCGCGTGTTGACTGCTCAGTGTATACATCTGTTTGCTGGTGCCTCACTCAGCAGTATCAGAGCCCACAATCTTTAGTTTGCTACAATGAAGAACAAAAAGACATATTTTTCTGAATAATCGCAGAGATTGCCGTGTTTCAAATCCTTGGCCACTGTTGAATTACCGGTATCTGCCATCAAAGCTAATCTCTTCTGCAGTATTTGGTTTGAAATCTGCTGGAATGCAAATACAAAAAAATAAATAAACATTACAAATGGGATATGGGAGTAAACTGTATGGTAAACATTTATAGACCAAAAAAGATTTGGTTCAAAAGGACAATGGGTGTTTTTGCTTTGGAACATGTTTGACAACACTCAAAAGGTCCATGTCTCCTATCGTCTGATGAGCTGACGGACAACCAACAGTAAAAAAAAAAATTAAACACGGTTCATCACAACATTTCCTTCTTGGTTCTTATTACAGGCGCAGGTCTCTGTAATCTAGCACAATGAGGAATCTTGTGGTTCTTTGAAGGCTCGGGTCAAACCGCATCTGAAAATCTAGACGACGCGAACCTACAAGTTCAAGCAAAACGTATAAAACTCAGACTTTTTTTTTTCTCCGAATCATGTACCGGTACTCTGCTCATCTGGTGAAAACAATTGCTAAGAGCGGTTTTCAAATGCCGTTTGACCCAAACCTGGTTTCTACACAAACACAGATGAGATGGAGCAACGTTTGAAAGTTTTCACGTCGCCACAAAGTTTCTCCGACACTGATAGTGGTTTACATGAGAAGAGATGATGCCAGTTGGGAGTCAGGACAGATCAAGTACATAGGACTAAGTTTCTTAGTAGGCCACCCAACGAAGGCTTTGCGAGGTCACAGACGTCTGACGGTTGTGCAAGAACGCACTTAAGGTTGAGGCAGGTCTTCTCTCGTGGAATGAAACCTGTTCCTGCTGTAAAATATTCTGACACAAGGAAGATTTAAAAAAAGGAGGCTGAGGAAAGAAGCTAAGCCTACTCAAAAGTAAAAAAAAAAAAAAATTATTTGTCTTTCCAAATATCATCCTTCTTTCCTTCCCCCACTCCATCTGTCCTGTACTGGCTCAGGGAATTTACGTGGCTAACGTACCAATTAGCAGCTTGGGATGAAGAGTCAGCTTTTCGACACGCAGGTCAGTGTGGTTCACAAATGGCTCTGATCGTCAGAGATGAGCTGCAACATGTGGGGAGTCCGACCCCCTCAGGTGGTAAAACTAAAGTGGAGGGTGAAGAACATCAGGAAACTCGAGGATGAGAGTTGACCTGTATGCGTCAGAGCCAGTACGACTGCGCAACAAAGTCTTCCTTCCCTTAACCTCTCACCCCATCCACTATATAGTTGTGCTTGCATGTCTAAGAGAATAAGGCATCGACATGAAGGAGGAGGGGCTTAGAATATACCTCCTCCTTGCTCCGCCCCCACCATGCTGCAAAAATGATGCAGACTCCAGGCCGCTTCGACATACTCTCAATAAATACACCATAAAATATTCTGCTTATATGTATTTCATATATTTATATATATATTCAAAGAACAACACATTTAAATAGGACAATAAAAGTCGGCTCAAGAACAATATTTCAAAATTGGATAAGTGTTAAGACAAAACAGAATATATATATATTTTTTTACAGTTAGACCTATTTAACTCTAAAATAGTTACTGTGTAAGAATATCGCAATCAGGCATTACTCAAGCATTATACGTAATAAAAAGCAATTTGCCGTTTTCTTTCATATAGTATAACATATGCAGCATACCAAGGTAAGTGAGGTGCAGTGTTTTGAGATATCTTGTAATAGAAAGATTTTCAGCTGTCCGGACTTTAAAGGTACCCATAGAACTACAGACTGTCCTCAGCTTTTTTGTTGTTGTTTTTTTAAGTTGACAGCGTAGCAGCTCAGGACAAGATACGACTGGGAACATGTTCTCTCAATCAGGGATGAGACACATGGCAGGGTGTTGAACTGAGATAAGAACTATTGCCATGGACTGCTACTAAGGCTGGCCATCAAGAGTCAATACTGACGCTGGACCTGCTATTTTTAATGTTAATATACTAAAAGTACGGACACCCACATTAAACAGTCTTGACGGAAATTCACTTTTTTTTTTTTGCTCGTTTAAAAACAGATTTGCCGTCTTAAGTGAGAAGTTAAAACTGCTATTCATCGTTGCAAGAGTGCGTCACATTAAAAAAAGGTCCAGGCTTCACGAAACATCCAGAAGGTACAAATAAATCCTGTTCAGATACCCAGCTCTGGATTTTACAAGGTGTCGAGTGGCAGCTTCAGCGAGGACACAAACGGACACCCGAGAGCAGGTCGAGTCAACGACAAAAGCGCACGAGGCGCGCTTTTGACGACCGACCGCAACGTTTGGTTGCGCACATCATCCCTTCGACTTCTCGTTCACGCTGAGGTTTGGGCTCTTCTTGAAGAAGAGAAATGAGGAAATGGTTTGAAACCTCTTGGCTATGTGTCTGAGTGAGAGTGGCAGTCTTTAAAGTGCTGTGCTATGTTTGTCAAACGTGGGATGGGGGGTGTCACGCCATCCCCGTCTCCGTTATGCCCACTACGCTGCATCCCACAAAGACCCACAATTCACTGTACCAACGAACCACTGGTCCAATACACTAAACGCACTGAGAAAGCGATAGCTTCATCAAGACCATACACTTGGCATAATACTCTACAGCTATTTAGGCTTACAGTCTAAAATACACAAAATACAAGTTTGCATTGCCATCTCTAAAAAATAAACGAGTTTGTGTAGAACGCAGCCCATCCTGCACTGAGGAATTCTCATTTCTTAGATTTTACATTTTCACTTTCATTATACAGCACCATCAAGAGGAAAGGCACTTTCTGTGGACTTTTTCCTCACTCCTTCGCGTCATTCCACAAAAAAAAACAAAAAAACAGCACCCGAAATATGTAAGACTGATTCTTTTTTTTATTTTTTATTACTATAACAGTAAAGCATCTTCCTTTAATTAACGATAAAAACTAAATTTGAGACACTGACCTTGTGCAATCAACTGGACAATTTTCAGCTACTCGTGTGCATTGTAAGCAAGTTTGAAATTAGTGTAACCTATTATTTTAATCAAATATGACAAACTTCAATAAAATAACAAAACACAGAGGAAAATTAAGAATTTCTTTGTCATCAACACAAATGTAATTTGAGGAAGACAAATAAAAAGATCCAATCAAAGGTTCACTTCCACTGGCCACAATGGTCTTTATGATGGTTTATTTCTTATATATTTGCTAAGAAAAGCTGATGAGATTTGAAAAGTAAGCCAGGCAAACACATCCGCTATGTAAACATGTGTTTCTACAGAACATCCATTTCAGACGGCAAAGATAGTGAATAATCAACCCCATTTAGTTCACTTCCAACATGTTGCCACCTTAAAGTAGGGATGCACGATATTATTGGCATGTATCGGTATCGGCCGATATTAGCGTAAAGTTAAATATCGGACAAAAAAAACAAACAAAACAAAAAAGTCGATGTTTTTGTATGACAACCCAGTGACAAGGATGCCAACGGGATGATGTCATGTGCCACCTGATCTCACAGCGGAGAGGAAAATTCAAAATGTCGACGGTGTGGACGTTTTTTTTTTCTTTGAGGATGTCGGATTCCGGAGATTTATGGACTACGCTGAGCCTCGCTACATCGTACCCAGTCTGAGATATTTTTCCAATGTAGCCTTACCAGAGTTCCAAGCCGTCATTTCCGATGTCATTGAGGAGCTAATAGCCGATAGCACGACTTGTTGGGTGAGTTTTACCACAGACATTTGGACATTGTGTTAGCCCCATTAGCATGAATACGTCTTACGGCACAATGGATAGACAAAATCATTCAACTTAAAAAGTCTGTCCTTCAAGCACAGGAGTGCAGAGGATCCACACTGCAGCTAGAAACCTGGAACAAGCCTCCACAAGTGAGACAGCATCGCAGGTGACTAATGCTTATAAATAATATTTAACACTTTTCATTTAATATAAGTCAAAGTGCTACATATGGCTGTTACTGAATACAGTATATGTCACCAGTTCTTACAGCTGTTGCACAATTTTTGTAGCAAATAAGCCTAAATAAGAGGGCTATGTTCTGACAAAGTATATAAAAAAATATTGGTATCGGTTATCGGCCAAATAAGTTTTAACATATCGGCACATCGGCCAAAAATCCAATATCGTGCATCCCTAAACTAAAGCTTTCACTGATCAGCTTCAATTCTTTCCAAATTACTCTCGCACTTGAAAAAAAATATCAGAGACCAACCCCCACCTTTTGGGGGGGGGGGGTTGGTTGAAATTGTATGACCATGGAATGTAATCCTCTGGCACAGGGGAGTACATTTTTGGAAGCAAAAATAAGATTAGCAGCTTTGTCACACTGCAGATGTAACAGGAGGCCAAGTTTCTGAATGTGTGCCCTCCTGAAGTAACAAAAAACATGGAGGCCAGTTTAAGGAACATGAACAGAGGTTGCAATCCGACGCAAATCCTCCCCAAAAAACTAACACAAAAATAAAAAATGGAGGAACCACTTACACAGACATTACTATTATTCTTTGATCTTGTGTCTTTGAAATAGATTACCAAAACCCTTCAAAACGACTTGCCTAATCCTTCCCACTTGTTAAAGAGCAGGCATTAGCACCAGTCAAAGGAAAACCGAGAACATTCAAGAGAACAAAATGGACGTGATAACCAACTCGTCTTCTGTTCTCACAACCGGATGGAAAACAGGCTTTCAGATAATGCAAACCTCGTCTCCTTTACGATAAGCTTCCAACTGCAAAAACATCGAAACAAATTAGAGAAGTATTACCGTATTTTTCCAACTATAATACACACTTAAAATCCTTTAAATGTCTCCAAAATCGACAGTGAGCCTTAGAATCAGGTGCACCTTATGCATTAATTCTGGTTGTGCTTACTGACCTTGAACAGATTTTATGTGGTTATTGTGTATGAGTTGAATAAAGTTTGACTTATGTTTTGTTTTGCTTAATGTGTCTTGTAATCCTGTGCAACTTATGTATGAAAACAGACCCATTCACTGATATTGCACCTTATAATCCAGTGCGCATTATAGTCCGAAAAATACGGTAAGCATCTTGCAAGCTTTTTTTTTAATGTTAATCTCAAACATCAAAGAAAGAGGTGTCCGCATCCCCCATCAATAACAGTATGACAGTCCGGACACGCGTCACTAGGTCCAACAAGCCCACCACTGTTCACACATGAACTACTGTACACGTTATACACCGACACAGGAACAAGTCAACAGTCAGTTGCAATAATAAAACTTTGTTTTTTTAACCATTACTTCTCATGATACATTTATTACTAAGGTTGATAATTACTTTGTAGAGTACTTTTTTTTTCTGTTAGCAAAAATAAGTAGTGTGCATTACATAACTTCAAATGTACAAATATATTTTTTTATTCTGGCTTTTTATAAAGGCTTTTAGATAAGAGTGAAATAATGAAGGCTCCGACCCACTGACCTCCACAGTGGAAGGCACCCAAATGCAACAGTGGAGGCAGGACCCTTCTTTATAACCCACTGTCTTAAAGCAACGTTTGCTGTTGTACCATTTACAAGCTCTCAACGCCGACCCAAACTAAAACCATGCATCTAAGCTGAAGTTATAAAACTTTCTGTGCCTATGACAACAGAAGCACTCTCTCCTGTCCCTCCATTTGAGGTTTAATGTGTTTTTTCATTACTTTACCTGCTCATATAGAGGCTCCTAAACAGAGGCTCAGATTCAAATTCTTAATAGCACCATGCCTGTGTTCAGTCCAGAAACACACGCTTCTTTTAGTGCAGATAACTTTCCAAACAACCACCAGCTTCAGGCCATCAGCAGAGGAGACGAGCTGCATGTGGACTGTAAACCAAGCACCTTTCTACACAACAATCAGACGGGATATGCAGCGCGCTGCGTATCTGCAGCGAGCCACCTCCGTTTGGTCTCGTGGTTTCGTTTCGATGCCAATAAGGCACGGGCGACGTGTGAAAGGAGCTCGTGTCAACAAACAGTCGTTCCTGCTGTAGTTGTCCGTCAGCTGCTCGACTCCTCTGCTGTGCTTTGAAGAAAGTCCAGCTCTGGGCCAGCTACGTGGGCAGGAGTTTCACCTTTTGTGGACTTTTAATTTCCAGTAAGTGGAAAAACGTTGCTGAAAGAAAAGGTTTATAACGAGGTTAACTCCATGCCCACAAGCCCAGTGCACATTTTTCCTCTCTAAACTCAAGTGTAGCAGCTGGATTCATGTCTTGTACATATTAGGCAAAGAAACGCTCCAAAGCATTAAGACACTTTGAAGCAAAGCAAACACTCCTGTACAGGCATTTAGAATACACGTTGATCTACAGGATATCTGAATGAGACGCACAGTCAGCACACGGATGATGAGAAGAATGAGAGGCATCAGGTGAAACGTTCTTGCTTCAAAATATCTCGTTGGGGAGTACTGTATAACTTTCGATCAAGGACACAGCTTTTGACAATCAAATGTTTCTGCCAGGCACTTGAATACTACCTCATTATGGCCTTAATACTCCGCTCTGCTGTGGTCAGGTGAAAATAATGCTTTTTTCCCACCCAGCCATAAGAAAAATCAGGGTCAGGACTTCTAAAGGTCGGCAAACATGCTCTGAAACCACAGGGGAGCATTCAATTCCTTCAGTTCAAGTTAAAAAAATAAAAATAAAATAAAAATCGCTGAAACGGTTGCACCATTTTTGTCTAAAAGTAAGGAAAAGGTGAAAAAACAAACACATGCTGCTCATTTGACTCAAGAGGAGCAAGGCCAAAAAAAAAAAAAAAAGTGCCTCAGATGTGGCAAAACTTCTCCTTTTGAGGAAACTCACTTTCTGGGGAAATATTTAACCGTTACACGAGTCGTTCAAGTCCCCTAAAACCCACTTCCCTTCGCTCGACTGATTATTGCACTAAAGGAAACCGTTGACACAATCTAACTATCCGCCGTCTCAAACACAAAAGGGAAATGTGAGATAAAGCACTGGGGGGGCGGAAACAAATGGTTGATGATTGCCGATTTAAAAAAAAAAGCGTACATAATAAAGTCGTTAAAAAAAAAGAAGGTAGAATCATAAAAACGTTTCACATAATGCAGAGGAAACGACTAGACTAAAACAGTGTTACACTTAAACATACCTCATACATGGTTGCAATTCAGCAATTGATATATCAGCCAATATAAACTGCCCCAGTTCCAAGACATGTGACTGTAAGGGGCATTTATACCTCGTCGCCAACAGATGGCAGTGTACTCAAAATATTCATCTCCGACAAGAATGAGAAGTGACAAAAGGAAAAAATAAAAAGTGGCAACGTAGAAGGACCTGTGGTCCGTAAAACTGAAGTCCAGACTGAATTGCCTCTTACCGGTACTCGTTTAAAAGGTGTGTGTGTGTGTGTGGGGGGGGTATCAACAAACTACAGTAAAATAGAAAGAATGTAAAAGTGCTGCTGCTCAAACTGACTTGAGGTACTAGAAATGGCAAAAAGGAGCAGAATAACAAACTGTTAAAACGTCCACGCCAGAGGAGGAGGGGGAAGTAAAAAGGAACAAAAATAAAAAAAAAACACCCTCAGGGTCACAAAAACAGGAGGGGCATTAAAAAGGGGGTGGGGCTAATAAGTGATGAAATAAACTAGTTGGCTGGTTTAATATTGCATAACAGTGCTGAGTTTCTGTCTTGTTTGTTTTTAAAGCAGCGATTGCATCCTCAGTCCAGTGTGGGGGTGCCTTCTCCCCTCGCTCCTCCCTGCTTTCCTCTGCACAGTGTCAGGTCCGCATTGACTAGGCATGGAGGGTGGAGTCATGCACCTATGAGAACTTCTTGACTGCTGAGCCAGGTGTGCATGTCTGTTTTTGTGTGTCTGTGTGTTAAAGGGGGTAATGTTTGAAAAGGGTGGTGGTTGTTCACTCAGGCGAAGTACATGGTCCTCAGAGTGTCGTGGTGGATCTGAACGGCTTTGGCCAGCGCCTGGGGGTCACGGCCGTTACTCTGACCAGAAACATGGCTGCCTTCAGCGCTGTGGAGAAAATAACAAAAGGACTACTAGTAGCAAACAACAAAACTACGGTATATTCAAATGCATGCTTAAATTAGTAAATTCAGCAAAAAATAAAAAATAAAATCAACTGCAGTTAAGTTGAAACAAAAATACTGTTTCAGATTCTTGGAGCGTTAACATCCACAGTTAAGAAACAGAACCTGGTTTTTGTGTGAATGTTATGAAGCATTCACACGATTATGATCCATTTTTCTTCTGTATGTTTTCAGCATCTTTCTCGTTCCACAATTTTTGTGCCATTTCAACAAATCCTATATCAAAACGTTCAGCTCTTTCAAGACAATACTATAACGTTTGATATCGTGCAACTTTAGCTTTTTTAAATATTTAGTCTTTTCTGACACTTTTTTCCTCAAAGAAAATGAATGAAGCTCATTTTACATCCTTCATCTCTTTAGATATGTTTACAATATTTTACTGCTCCTTTCACATTTTGTTCTGGTGCAGCTTCTTTGTGCTAATATAAACTTTTTTCCAACTAATTTCAGCTGTTTTTCAGCTGTTTTTGCTCTGCCAACTACAACATGTTTGTGCTTCTTCTAACTTATTTCTGCTAATTTCAGCTTATTGTGCTTCTTTCAGATTATTTATGCATTTAATCTTTTTCTGCTATTTCAGCTACCTTTAGCTGTTTTTCTGCTAATTTTAGCCTTTTCAGATATTTCCACACTTTTTTTTTTTTTTTTTTACACAAATTCCTCTTTTTTCAGCCTAATTCAGCAGAAATGTGCTCTCCACTTCTGGTCATTTCAGCTTCTTTTTGCATTTTCAGCTACATTTCAGCAGTTGTTTTTTGTGTGTGTGCTAATTTCATTTTTTTCCCCCCCACAGATAGCCGCTTGTGCTCATTTCTGCTTCTTTCAGATTAATTGTGCAAACGTTCTTTCAGCTTTCTTCAGCTTATTTAAGCTTGTTATACATTTTCAGCAAGTTTTTTAGTATTTTTTAAATGTAATTTCAGCTGTTTTCTGATAAACTCAAGTTTCTTGTGGTAATTTTTGCTTCTTTCA
The DNA here is from genome assembly GCA_038048925.1 of Garcialebias charrua. Lineage (NCBI taxonomy): Eukaryota > Metazoa > Chordata > Actinopteri > Cyprinodontiformes > Rivulidae > Garcialebias > Garcialebias charrua. The sequence goes on from JBBPBX010035435.1 coordinate 20,183, forward strand.
GCCCAGTTAACTTTCTGATCCTTTCAGCTTTTATCGGCTAGTTACAGCTTTTTCTGCTATTTCAGCTACTACTGTATTCAGCTTTTTATGCTAATTTTAGCATTTTTCAGCCAATTCCGCATTTTTGGAGCTCATTTCAGCTCCTTCGGCTTCCTTCTGATTACCGGTAAGCTTCTTACTGCCTTTTCAGCTACTTTCAGCTATTTTCTGTTAATTTCAGCTTTTTTAGCTAATGTGCTAATTTTTGTGTTCATTTCTGCCTATTTAAACCTAATTTAGCAAATGTGTTCTTTCTGCTTTCTTTTGCCAACTTTGGCTTGTTCTTGTACCTCAACAACATTTCAGCTGTTTTTTTGTTGTTGTTTTGTTCGTTTTTAAAGCTATTTTTCCTCCAATAACCATCCACACTGCATTTTCACAGGAAATGCAATTTCTCTAGTTTACTCTTGTTTACCTGTCATGCTCTTTGTCCACCAAATGGTAGCGGGCACGGAAGGCCACCAGGTGGGCATAGTAGGCAGGTGCAGGGATGGAAACTGAGCGGGTACAGCGCACATAGGTGTGGCACAACTGGTAGGTGAGCAGCTGGAACTCGTCAGCAGTAAAACAACTGTCGTCCCACAGTACATGGTAGTGAGAGGGCCGACTAGTGCCCTGAGGAAAAATAAACAAAACGGTACATTGACAAGATTAGATTTCATTTTGACTGGGGACACAAAATGAAAAACCACTACAAAAAATTGAAAGACATGCGATAGTTAGCAAATACAGGCGCTGACTTTTTTTTTTTTGGAGCAATCTGTGAGAAAATGGCAGCAGGTTGAAAATAAAAAGATGAACAGGATGTTCTAACCTGTATTCCAGCGTGACTGCAGAGATAAAAATCAAACTCGTAGGGATGTGTGATGTCCGTATCCACAGTAGTACCAGCAGGAATGTTTCCACTGCGTCCAACCTTAAAAAGCAAAGGTAAAGAAACTGGTCCAGATGACAAGATTTAACTTTACTTTTCATTATCTACCTGGATGATTGAGCCTACAAACTTTTTTATTTATTTTTATTTTACGTCAGTTAGACCCATTTACAGCCAATAAACATGGAACATAAATACATAAGCAAAGCATACTGATAAATTAAGACGACAACAAAAAAGTATTACCGGTATATATTTTATTTACGCACACGCACACACACACGTAAATGAAAGGACTACAGGTACATGGTTTTAAAAGATAAAAATTCTACTAATGAAAAAATGAATCACGGCACAGCCATTAAAAATGTTTATTGAGCGCTTCTCTAAACAACCACTTATATTCATAATAACCTTGAGAGTTTAATGTTCTGCAGGAAAGTGCCTGTGGAAAAAATAAGGTTATTACTGGGTTGGTCTTCCTCGGGAGACACCAAGTGCCACTTCAGAGCTATTGGTGTGGGTTGGGCCTAATGCTTAAATCGAATACAATTGCCGGTACACAGGTTAGGAGGGGTAACATTCCAATTAACTACAGAAAGGTAAATAAAGACGACCATTTTCAGTACTTATTGTGTTAATAAAAAACTAACTAGACGACCATTTTCAGTACTTAGTGTTAATAAAAAACTAACTAGAACAAACTCATGGTTGTACAACTTTGTTTGCGTTCATGATAAATGCAGTTATTTAGGCACTGATCTGACCTAAAAGAGTTTATCTCTTTGATAATGTTCATTTAGTTGTCTACACACCTTTGCCGTTCACCCTCAACTCTGTTGAACTCGTCATTTGATCACACTGTTAAAGGGATTGTGACATGATTTTTTTACTATTCATAAAATTGCTCAATATATATATATTTTATCATTTAAATATGTTTGTTTTTGCAAACAAAATGATAAATCACTTTAATTTTGCTTTAAAAGTGATTTTGAACTTCAAGCCGTGTTTAATCATGGGAAATCCCATTACACGCGAACGCACCATCTGTGATGTCACACCGGGCAGAGCTCTGGGCTTGTCACAGTGCGCAGGTATGAGCAGCTCGACATGAAGGAAGTCTGATACAGCATCAGACCTAAATTAGATCCTGTTGTTTCTTGTTCCATCACCCAAACTATTTTCTGCTTCCCAAAATGAAGACAAATAGCTCAAATCTTCACATAGATTGATAAATTCGTCCAGTTTTAAATTGTCCGCTATTAAAGACACCACAGCCCTCTGCCCAGTGTGACATCACATATGGTGCGTTCGAGTGTAATCGGATTTCCCATGATTAAACACGGCTTGAAGTTCAAAATCACTTTTAAAGCAAAATTAAAGTGATTTATCATTTTGTTTGCAAAAACAAACATATTTAAATGATAAAATATATATATTTTGAGCAATTTTATGAATAGTAAAAAAATCATGTCACAATCCCTTTAAACAGCTTTTAGTAACATTAGTTAAACTTAGCACCCATTATTAGCTCTCAAAGATCCTTCGTTATGTTTGAAGTCCAGGCTCTCATCGTGAAAAAGCATAAACCTCTCAACCATTTGTGTTAAGTTTGTCACTTATTTTAAAACCTCTAAAAACTAAAGTTGTGTTTATTTTTTTGTGAAGCCGGAGTACACCCTTGAGTCCAATGGAACATTTGAGCCAAATTTGCTGAAATGTTTGTTTCAAAGTCGCCTCGCGAAAGAAATGGGATGGAAAAATAGCCATGAAAACATGAAACTGCTCTCACTGCTTTTACAGGGACAGAGGCAGAAAAGCAACACTGACCAACTTTAATAGGAATAATTATTTTGTTCTAGTCAAACAGTCAATACTAGTTTATTTTTTTTCTGTGTGCATGTGTGCGTCAGTAACTCACTCTCTCGTTTCGGTCGGCGCAGAAGAGGCGTGTATGGTGGCGTTTTTGCACAACAATGTAGGTAATGCCTGGCTGGTACTCCTTCTCCAGGCTGATACAGGCCTCACGGATGGCCAGCAGCTCATAGTACAGCACCTGATGAGTGGGATGAGAAATTCTGCTTGAAGCATGTAAGGGGGATAAAATGAACCACTTAAAGAAAACTGTGTCAACAAAATGAATGCATGATCAGATTTCAGAGCCAATCATTTCTGCACGACTGAAAAGAACCACTAGAGGTTGCTGTACACACTTTCAAACAGCGAGTTTAACTTTCATCATGGTAATCAGCTGACAGGCAACCCAAGCATAAAACCAACACTGGTGTTTCGTATTAACTGAGTGACCACATTAACTACTAAGAAATTCTATTAGTAATATTTCCAGAAACGTGTGTTCACATAAAAGCTATTTATCAACTGTGCAGCAATAGAGGTACAACGCTGTAAGTTTGCATCAAGTACGGTACTCAATTTATGATTTAAGTTTTATGATTTGGTTGACTATAATATTCTTTTAGTATTATACAAAGCTCAGAATTTCAATTTACCCTTAAATATCCAAATGCTTTTTGTAAAAAGGACTAGTACTTATAATCTCAAGGGAACAGATCTTTTTGTTATGCCACAACACAGAACCAGTTTAAAGAGTAGGTCCACTTTAGTACAAGGAATAAGACTGTGGAATGGTTTGGAACCTGATATTAAAATTGCAAAATCAATATCTATATCTAAGAAAATGATTAAAACAAAAATTTTGAACAAATATTCATAAATTAGATCATATGCAAATTACTATATATGGTATTGTGTGAGTAATCATTTATAATCGTATTTTTTGCTATTGCTGTTTGAATTGATTGTATGAATTAATTTTGTTGAAGGGGCAGATATAACAAGATTTTTTTTCTTCTTCTGCCTCCTTTTATTTCATGTATTTTTGATTTTATATATTTTTTTGTAAACAGTACTCTTGTTTTTAAAATTTGAAATGAATAAATTGCTTGATTGATTGATTGAATTTCTAAGAAAGTGAGTATAGCAAATAAGATACATATTTACACATTTTCAATAATCAATTTTTTCAAAAACCTGATCTCACCTGGACATTTAATGGCTAATAAGAAGTTATTAGACTCAGTCTGCACAACTTGATGAGATGAGAGTCTGTGATGAAGTTCAGACTCAAAGCAGTCTGCTCTTCAGATAAATGACGTTATTAACTTACTTTTTACTTATATGAATGTTTCTGTTCAGTGCTCCGAGATTACTTCTGTTGTGACTTGGTGCTATATAAATAAACTGAACTGAGAAGAAATGTCACCCCTCCTGAATCCCTCCCGTTTTCTTCAGCACCACAAGGCTGACTCACACGTCTTGAAACACCCCAAGACAACACTGTCCACACAGGATATTTTCTGGAAACTCTGCGTTGACAATGACCTGCTGCTTAATTCATCAGCTGAATAAATGTAAAGCTATAAATAAAGTAAGAAAATATAGCAAACCTGTCTGAACTGGCCTTCTGAAACACCGTCCCTGTAGAAAATGATCCTGGTAGGCTTGTAGCGGGTTGATTTGTAGAACTGGATAAGCAGTTCCCGCACCATAGAAGCCAGGTCCTGGATAACCTCCTGCCTGGGTCTCTGGACACGCACAGTGGCACAATACCTGCTGGGGTGGGCGTCCATACTGCCGACCACCTGCAAGAGATAAATGAAGAGGAGAAGGGATGAGGAGACTTCTGAGGATGTGAAGGTGTGCAAAAGGAAACGTAAAAATGAAATTTCAAGTCAGTGTTGTAAGCAAGAGATGAAACGAACGGCTGCAATTGAAGGCTTCTTCCCATCTCCAGCTGGCGGATGTGTAACATCTGCTCCTAGGAAGATAATTGGCTGCTGAAACACTGATGGTCTGTGGATTAGGGATCAGCAAAGACGTACAGTAAGCAGGAATAGCATCATACTGTATCATAATGACAAACTCTCTTAAGAAACTTTCTAAACATATTGTAGAAACAAGTTATGAATTTCAAATAGATAGTGCTGTAGGACAGTTGTGAAAACTTAGAGGAAACTGTGCGACTTACCTTTGGTGAGGCACCAGGATGTTGTTTATTCCTCCCAGCTTCACATTGATCTTGAGGCAGAGGTTGGAGAGGGTCTGAGGTGACGTCTTTACTACATTCTTCACCTGAACACACTGGGTGGCCATGCCCAGAAGGGTGTCGCCCACACGCTTCACCTCCGCTATAGTGGTTTCACCAAACACAGTTGTTATGCTCAAGTATTTGTTTTTGTACACAATCTTGGAAGTACATCTCTGAACTAAAATGCGTTGGTGGTGCAGCAGTTTTTCTAACCGTAGACAGGAGTTTTCCCAGGCAGGATGACGATGATGAGCTGTAGTCCGGCATAGGTGTTCTTCAGGTGTCTGAACATGGGCTCCACGCTGTCGGCTCCCTGGGCGTATTTACAGAAGCATGGCTGGCCTTGGATGGGCATCCCAGCATCCTTTGAGATTTTACGCAGCTGGTCTGTGAAACCCCTGCATAAGGAAAGGACAAAAGTGAGTACCGGTAGAAGGAAACAATAGAATAATAATTCACATACATTTTGTGAAGTACCGGTACTCAGTTTTGTGTAGAAGCTTTTTTGTCACGTCCACAGAAACCTGTGTCGAGTCATATTTCAAGTGCTTTTGTTTAATTACAATAGTCTTTTAGGGTTTTTAAACTGCAGATTAGATATTTATATCTCACTGACAGCTATTTGATCATAAGCTGGATCTGCAACACTATTAGCAAGAAAAACTAAAACAAATTAAAAGAGACCAAGTAATATTTTCAAATGGCCAAGGTAAGTTGTAAAGTTCTCTTTTTTTAGTTGGCGTCATCTTTAAAAGAAAGATTCTCACTTGAGAATTTCTTCCCGACACTGCCTCTGTGTGGCGAAGCAGGCAATAGCCCACATCTTGATCTCCACCCCAGTGTGGAACTGCTTTCCCCTCATGTCCCACACCCCATGGCTGGGTGTGGCTACAGTGCGGTTCTGAAACAACATCACAGTCTCAGCATACGTACTAAAGATTACCGGTATGTACACAAAAACTCATGTTCACAGCACTCACTCTTAAACAATATGACTAACCAGCTCAGTCAGACGTAAGACACAAACTACATGCATTCTACATTCCCACCAAACAACACAGAAATTCACACTTTGACATAAAGTCAAAGAAACTAAACATGCTTGTGTAAGTTTGTACAAGACAGAAAACTAATACCTATGACTATTTAAATATATTTCTATATCTTTTAGCTTAGCTGTGTGAATCAATATAGTAACATAGGTTAAATGCAAAGTAAATATATAAAGATGTGTCAAGTATTAAACTAAAACATACTGTAGTTCAGTCTCAATAAGATCCTTTAATTTATATTAACTAAATCCATTTCTTATTGAAAATCTAGCCAATCTGGTTGAAGTAGACCTGTCACAATAACAATTTTTGCTGGGCGATATAACTGTCTCAGAAATTATTACGATAAACGGGCATTCTGTGTGGCTGCCCCCCGCCTATGGAACTCCCTCCCTGACTACCTGAGAGCTCCACAGTCACTGGTTGACTTCAAAAAAGGCTTAAAGACTTTTCTTTTTAAGCAAGCACTTTGAGATTTTTATTAATGAAAAGTGCATTATAAATGGAATTCATTATTATTATTATTATTCAAGCCTATTCTGCCTCCACATGATTTTATCTTTGATCTTGGTTGATAATATTATTGATTTTACTTGATTTTATCACTTGTTTTGTTTATTTATTTATTCATTTATTTTTTAAGCAGGCCTATTCTGCCTCCACATTATTCTGTCTTTAATCTTAGTTGATATTATTATTTATTTTACTTGATTTTATCACTTGTTTTATTTGTTGTAGCACTTTGAGATTTTTATTAATGAAAAGTGCGGTATAAATTGAATTCATCATCATCATCATCTTGTTTGAAATTTGACAATAATTAGTAATTATTGTCAAATCTAAGAAGAAATGTTTGTTAATTTATTTTGCGTTTAGTACCTTTTTCCGACCACTGAATGGCAGTAAAAGACTGTTTGAACCAAAGGATGGATAGTGAGGGAGCGAGCTGCGTGTCTAAGAAAAATGGGAGGGAGGCCCCTTGATGCGACATGGGCCGTCTCTTCGGTTCTCAAAATGGTGGACACTCTGTGTGGTTTGAGCTCTTTAGCATAGCATTTTTCACAGAAAGCTTTTAATATAAATTTAAAAAAAAACAGTAAGTTCTCAGCTTCTTTTTGCAAAGAAAAATAAATTTTTACACGAAGGCACGAGTTTCAACCGTGAATTTTGATGTTTCGACAAGACAGTTTTGTTTCCTCTGAGGTCAGCCTGTTAGCTTAGCTCGGTGCTTAGCTTCTCAGCTTAGCTGCTTTTAATGATCCAAAAACATGATTTTGGACAGTTAATAATAATAATAATAATAGTAATAATAATAATAATTTGTCACATTTGTCATCTGTGTATGTTCCCATACTTGACAGACGAAATTGGTCTTATGCATTTAACCCAACCAATAATGTCATCACATTGTCATCACTGTATGTTTCCATACATTGGTGAAATTAGTCTCTGCATTTAACCCATCCACCACCAGGTGTTGCAGTGGGCAGCTATTGAGAGCGCCCAGTGGGCATTTTGGGGATAGGATGTGCTGCCCAGAGACACCACGAGGTATGCAGTGACCGGGGATCAAACCTGGGACTTTCGGGTCCTGAGCCGGCTGACCCGACTGCCCTGCCTCTACACCATCTCGGCCCCCATAAGAAAAAGGGAGGAGTCAGTGAAGAGCACCGGAGTTGAGCTTTTTATCTTTGTCCAGTGTCTTCAGTAGAAAGAGAGACACAAAGAAACAATAAAGCCAAAAAATGAAAATGAGGTCGATAATTTTAATTTATCATGCGATTAATTGATTTATTGTTTATTGCGACAGGCCTAGGTTGAAGTATTTAGAGAATTTTTGAAAAAAATTTTTTAAGCAGGTCCATTTTTTTTGAGCAGTAGAATGAAAGGATTACTGAGACTCAACCATTTAAACTTAAAAAGTTAACTAAATAACTAACTAAACAAATAAATAAATATGCAAACCCCAAGTACAAACAGAAGCCAGTGTTAGTTCCCCAATAAACAGGAGGGGAAAGCGTGTCAGACAAACAGAGAGAATGAGCGTGATTTAAAAGAAGGTACCATAAAGTGCTCAGTGCTCACCCTGCCGCCGTACTGCAGCATGGGGGCGGGTAGCACTCGCCCTGTCACGTGGGCCATCTCGTCGCGCACTTTAAACTGGAACTCTTGAACGAACGGATCCGCTTCATAGTTGGCACTACGCACCTGCAAAGAGAAGGAGGCAGGAAACTCAGACCGCTTACGTCTTTACTGACAGCACGACAGGTTTAGAACCATATAAAAAAAACATGGAAACTAAATGAAACATTTTTAAGCATGAAAAATGACTACTGAATTCTCTCACAATAATAAAATAATTCATAAAAAATATTTCACGCAGTTTAACCTGTTGAGAAAGCACGTATTAATATGGTAGATCTAGAAGAGAACATACTGTCCTTGTTTTTTTGTGTTTCATATTTTCAGCCATCAGCATCTTATTTGAACCCTCTATTAGGATATCCGAATGTAATACAGAATTTATTGTGTAGTTTTGACAGGCACAGCTTATCGGTTTACGCTTCAGCCATGTCATCCAGCCAGTGGTGCATGAAAACACGATCATGTTTATCATGATTTGTAGTGCTGAACTCCAATCATTTTGCTTCTTAGACAACAGCTCCAGGGACATGGTTTAATAAGGCAACAACACATAAAATGTGTATAGCTAATCTCATTGGAGCCAGAGGCAGGCTGTTTTTCAGTCTCTCTATGAACAAATGCTGTAGACACTGTAGGAGATTCATATTAAAGCCATTTGGAACAGGGCTTTTGTTGTCCTTGGGCAGATTTACGCTGTAATTGCCTGCTGTGATGGAAAAGCACAGACATGCCTCTGGTAAAAACATAAAATGAGAGGTGAGGTGATCACAAAAAAAAAAAAATCAGTTGTTTAACAAAATCAGCACAGCATCTGAGAAAATGAACTTTTCCATAAGTGTTACCAGCTTCAATCAAAATACTTTATTTGATCACATTTATGTTTAATTTGAACTATATAGCCCAAAGAGTTCATTTAAAGAGCATGCTTTTGTCTTCAATTTGACATTGTTAAAACTTTGTCTTTGCATTTGTTTTGACCCACATGTTGTAGCTTTTGACCCCTGACGTTTATTATACAACAACAAAACATTTTAATACATTTCTGAGGATGTAATGATTCATCCGAAACAGTGGAATTAAAACGCAGTGACTGAAAACTCACCAGCCTGCTGATCTCCTCTTGTCGGTCGGGTGCAGAGCGAGCTGTGGCCTTAATCATTGTGGAGGTTTGATTATCTGTCAGCTTCTTAATGCACCGTTGACCAGCTACGATGTTGCACACCTGAAATTAAAAAACAGCAGCATTTAATTTCATTATTTAGGCAGAGAACGATTTCCTGTAGGCTCCTTAACGTTTCTGCAGCTGCTCAATTTTCCATTTGTCACACAAACACCTGCAGTCATTACAACGTAACTGATGTCATTAAATTATTATGTCAGACGTGGTCATTACTAAAAGTTTGTTTACTCACCTCCAGAGGCAGGTAGGTGTGCTTTTGCTCCTGGCCCACCTGTAGACAGGGCAAATGTGGGTACTTGAGTTGCAGGCTGTACTTTTCCCTGAAGTACTGGGCTACTGTACGTTCTACAGTCTGACCGTTCTCCAACTGTAAAGGGAACCTGAGAAAAGAAAATTCTACATGTTAAATTTGACAACATGGTAATCTGCAGATTTACTGAGCTTATCTTAACAGATAACTTTAGCTTTTAAATTAGGATATACGCGCGAGTCCCTTCACTGTGCAGTCTTTACTTTCTAACAGTTTGTGAATTTGTAAAATGTGCTTTGTGATGCCGTTTTTCAACAACTAGATATTTCCTATTAAAATGGACAATTCTTACAGACTTTTAAAGGTAACTTAATGAAGACCGGCTGCCCAGGTGCGTTTGTTTATCTATGGAAACAGCTGAAGTAACTTAAAAAAGTCTATTATTACGACGTCCATTAAAGAGCTGTTTGGGATTGAGAAATCCAATAACCTGCCTGTATTGGTACATATTTATTCCCACATTTGTTGAGTAAGGCATGTAAATAAGTTATTTGTTTACATTGAGTGAGTACCCCCCCATTTCAGAATTGCATTTCAATATATTGGGAAAAAACTACTAAACACTTTCTTTTAGTATAGTTCAGAATAACTTTTTATGTTTTATTTCATAGTTCACAATGAGTAACTTTAATATACCGGTACCTACATTTTAGTTTAATTATTGTAGAAAATAATACATTTTTTAAAGACACTGCCTTAAATAAATCTGGTGACAAAAAGAATAGGGTGATACAATGATAAGTTTTAGGTCTGTGAAAAGTGTAAGTAGGATTTTCACACACAGTTTCATACAGAACGAGTCCTTACACCGCATAACTTATAGAAACAGTCATGGCCGAAAGTGTTGGCACCCCTGAAAGTTTTCCAGAAAATTAAGATTTTCTCCCAGAAAATTTTGCAGCTACACTTTTTGTTACACATTTATTCCCTTTGTTGTGGTGGTGATAACCACCCACCACCACCACTACCATCCACCAACCACCACCACCACCACTACTACCTACGGTACTACCCACCACCACTACTACTAATTTTACACAAAACTCCCAAAATGAGCTAGACAAAATTGCTATTAATACTTAATATTTGGTTGCACACCCTTACAAAAAGAAAAAAACTTAAATCAATTGCTTCCTAGAACCATCAACAAGCTCCTTACACCTCTTAACTGGAATTTTGGATCACTATTCTTTGCAAACTGCTCCAAGTCTCTCATATTTGAAGGGTACCTTCTCCCAACAGCAGTTTTAAGATCTATCCACAGGTGTTCAATGGGATTTAGATCTGGACTCATTGCTGGCCACTTCAGAACTCTCCAGTGCTTTCCGCTCATTCTCAATCAGTTCATCTGGACAGTTTCTTTTTAGCAGAAACGTTTCACCCTCACTCCAGAGGGCTTCCTCAGTCAGAGTAGTCCAAAGCAAACTGAAGTTAACCCACCAAGTAAACAACTTAAGTGGACCAACCAGTTTGCTGTAGCCAAGATGGTTTCTGGGGGCTTGTCCCTCGTCGACTCCTCCCAGGCAGGCAGACATGTCCAAAGTGGTTCAAGACAAGAAAGTTCATTCTCAATAGTCCAGGTATCAAATCCGCTCATTCTCAATCAGTTCATCTGGACAGTTTCTTTTTAGTAGAAACGTTTCACCCTCACTCCAGAGGGCTTCGTCAGTCAGAGTAGTCCAAAGCAAACTGAAGCTACCCCACCAAGTAAACAACTTAAGTGGACCAACCAGTTTGCTGTAGCCAAGATGGTTTCTGGGGGCTTGTCCCTCGTCGACTCCTCCCAGGCAGGCAGACATGTCCAAAGTGGTTCAAGACCAGAAAGTTCATTCTCAATAGTCCAGGTATCAAATCCGCTCATTCTCAATCAGTTCATCTGGACAATTTCTTTTTAGTAGAAACGTTTCACCCTCACTCCAGAGGGCTTCGTCAGTCAGAGCAGTCCAAAGCAAACTGAAGCTACCCCACCAAGTAAACAACTTAAGTGGACCAACCAGTTTGCTGTAGCCAAGATGGTTTCTGGGGGCTTGTCCCTCGTCGACTCCTCCCAGGCAGGCAGACATGTCCAAAGTGGTTCAAGACCAGAAAGTTCATTCTCAATAGTCCAGGTATCAAATCCGCTCATTCTCAATCAGTTCATCTGGACAGTTTCTTTTTAGTAGAAACGTTTCAC
>JBBPBX010035436.1:0-32065 GCA_038048925.1 Garcialebias charrua
GTCCAGCCCCCTCACCTAGCAACCCCTGGTGCGGCTCAACCCACTCCAGTATAAAAGAGTTGACGGTTGTTTTTCCTGATTTCATGGCTAAAAATGTCACAGAGTCTAGCCAGCTAACTCTCTGACCCTCGTGGCGCAGATAATGGATTTAAAATTGATAGTTTTCAGATGGGAACAGATGCGCATGTTTCTGTGTGTGTGTGTGTGTGTGTGTTGGTTTATGTGTCATTAGCAGGACAGACTACTTAACGCAACCAAACCCGTGTGTGCGCGTGTGTGTGTGTCCTCACATACAGGTTCAGCCAGACCAAGATCACTTGGAGCTCCTATTTAATTCCATCAGAGCGTCAGGTAGTGTTGATAAAAAGAAAGCCCGCTGTGAGTGTGTGTGTGTGTGTATGTGTGCCGGCCCGCACGTGCTCCTCGGAGGGACGCAGATAAAAAAGCCCCCGCTGTGCTGCTGTGCTTGTGTGTGTGTGTGCTTTGCTCCCCTACAGCTGCGCCACAGGCAGAAGGAGGGAGAGTCAGAGGGAGGGAGAGTCAGAAGGAGGCAAAAGAAACGTGCAGTAACTTCCTCGTCTGCCTTTGGAGGGCGGAGTTAATGTGAGCAGATCTTTGAAGGGCGTGCCACAAGACCTCCTCATCATAAACCGGTCGTTCAAAACGAAAGTTAAAAATGGCAGAATTAAAAAGGGTATAATTGATTATCTAAGAATTATTTTGTGTATTAAATTGAATGAACACTGTTTTTTAACCCCAAAGAAATACCATAAAAATTTTAAAAAGCAATATGTGGTCCCCTTTAAGGTGTGATCTTTCAATTTACATGTACAGTATGTGTTACAAACCCCCAGGTGTGATGTGTTGTTTTGTTTTGTCAATTTAAATAGAATGGGCATGTTAGGTATTTTGTGGTGTTATTTCAGTTTCCAATTTCATATGTTGGTGCGTGGCTTGTATAAAACTTCTCGTTCTCACAGCTTTCATTCATTCAGAATTGAAAAAGACTTCTGGACAGAAGTCGAAACGTTTTCTGCAACAAATAAAGTCCAGTTGATCCTGTATTGAACGCCTTTTTTGATTTTACCTTTCTGTGATTAAGTTTTGTGTTTTAGTTAGTTAGTTTTAGAGCAACTGTCTTTTCTGACTGCGTTGTGGATCTGCAAACATTATAAGTTGCCGGTCAAAGCAGATGACCGCTTGTCCTGAGCCTGGGTCTGCTAAAGGTTTCTTCCTTCTAAAAGGGAGTTTTTCCTTTCCACTGATGCCATTGTGCTTGCTCAGGATGGGAGATCGTGGCGAAGCCAAGATTTGACTTGTTTGCTGGAGTCATTAGATAGAAAACTTTACTAGTCTAACCGGAATTTTAATAGTAGGAGCTGCTAGCTCCCGCTAGCTTCAACACGAATTTAGCTTCGAGAACCACGTAGCTGCACTTATTGTTCGCTTACCTGCTGCCTCTCTCAACTTCCTGTGTCCTCTGGACTGTTCTGGACTCTCTCCTGTACTCCTTCAAGGTAATGCTCGTTCGAGTTACATCTCTCTGCTTCTTGTATATCTTTCTCGGAGCCGTGGGCCTGCTGCTAGCGGCTAGCTCTGTGCTAGCCTCCACCGGCTCATGGATGTTGACGTATTCCGCTTCGCAGTTGTTTGAACTTAACAACTGCTCCATTCCTCCTTCTGTTTCCACCATAAAACAACTGGGACTTCTGCGTAGACCTCGTTACATCCATAGAAGCTCTCGAAAGAAAACCGTTTATTCTCAAGCGAACTCGGATTCGATTAGTGCTGTCTGGGCTGAAAGACGTGTCGCACCTCGATGGCGTCATCAGAACGCTGCGTCTGTAGGCCTTTGTAGTCCTCTGCGCACGAAGTGGCGAGGAAAACGTGGAGTGGACTTCAGTCTGCTTAAACCGGTTCAAAAAGCTCCTATTCCAACTGGTATTAAATTAGAACTTTTCAATGTGCAGTCACTTTCCAACAAGTCATGTTTAATTCATGATCACATTCTGGAGAAGAACTTGGACCTCATGTGTCTTACAGAGACGTGGCACCAACCAGATGTGTTCAGTTCTCTGAATGAGGCGTGTCCCTCTGGATACAGTTATCTGCAGAGAGCCCGCAGCACTGGCCGCGGTGGTGGTCTGGCGGTAATTTATCGCAGTAATTTAAAATTGTCTCATCTGTCTTCTCAGGACTTTTCCTCTTTTGAATGTCTGGCTTTCAGCTTCAAAGCCCCACTCCTGATGAATGTTATATTAATTTATAGACCTCCCAAACCGCATGTTTCATTTAACTCAGAGATGCATGACCTCCTCACTTTTTTCTGCACCTCCCCTGTGAAGACTATTTTTCTTGGCGACTTAAATATCCACGTGGACAATTCTTCTTCACCTCTGGCAACAGATTTTAAGTCTCTTCTGGACTCTCTTAATCTCACTCAACATGTTGACGCCCCTACGCACAGCAGGGGGCATACTCTGGATTTGGTGATTACAGACACTGTACTCATCAATAACTTATCTGTATATGACCTGGGTGTCTCAGATCACAGGGTCATCTCCCTGGAAGTGCCTTCATCTTCGCCTGCTTCAAACCCAAAACGACCCATCCAGTTCCGTGACCTTAAAAACATTTCCCTTGATGTTCTGTCTGCTGATCTTCACACCCTGACCGCTGTCAATCATTCATCTGCAGATGACTCTGTGGATTACTACAACCAATCTCTTCGGGAGCTCCTGGACCTACACGCCCCCTTAAAGACAAGACTGGTGTCTTTCTCGCGCTCAGCCCCTTGGTACACTGATGAGCTGCGCAAGATGAAGGCAACTGGCCGTGCTATTGAGAGACGTGTAAAATCATCTGGTCTGTCTGTGCATAAGCAGGCATATAAAGAACATCAGAAAGCATACGCCTATTCTCTTAAAGAAGCACGCTCCAAATATTATTCTAACATCATCAACACCTGCCCTGGAAACTCTAAACAGCTCTTCTCCACAATCACTCGTCTGCTTAATCCCATTAAGCAAACTCTTGAGGACTCTGCTCAAAAATGTGACCTGTTTCTTTCATCTTTTAAAACCAAAGTTGACACTATCAGATCTCAGCTCCACAACCTCCCCGTTCTCAGTGTGCCACCCACCCGTCTGCATTCTGGGACCCTAAACAGCTTTGACGAAGTTGTTCAGAGTGAGGTGGAGGCCATCATCAAGAAAATGAAGCCTTCATCCTGCGCCCTGGATCCTTTCCCCTCGTCTCTCATAAAAACCAATCATTCTGCAATAGGCCCACTTATCACTCAAATAATAAATCAGTCTCTACAATCTGGTCATGTTCCACTGCCTCTAAAAACCGCCATCATTAGGCCTCTTCTGAAAAAATCTAATTTGGATCCCGACATTTTTTCTAATTACCGCCCAATTTCACACCTCCCTTTTCTGTCTAAAGTGCTGGAAAAAGCTGTTGCTGCTCAGCTGCAGGATCACCTACAACAACACTCCCTGTATGAGAAGTTCCAGTCTGGATTCAGGGCAGCTCACAGTACAGAGACTGCATTGCTGAGGGTTACCAATGATGTCCTCTTGGCTGCTGACACTGGCTCTCCCTCCATCCTTGTCCTCCTTGACCTCACTGCAGCCTTCGACACTGTGGACCATAGTATCCTCCTCCACCGTCTTCATGTGGACACCGTCCTGGACTGGTTCAAATCTTTCCTCTCCAATAGGCTGGAATGTGTTAGTCTTGGCAACGCCACGTCCCAGACAGTCTGTGTCTCCTGTGGTGTCCCTCAGGGGTCGGTTCTGGGGCCCCTGCTGTTTTCCCTTTACATGCTGCCTTTAGGTCAAATTATTAATCAGTTCAACATTTCTTTTCACTGTTATGCCGACGATACACAGCTTTACATCAGGACTGGAGCATCCTCATCTTCCACCTTGTCATCTCCATCTTCACTCACTGCCCTCTCTGCCTGCCTGGAGGCAATTAGGGCATGGATGAATCAGAACTTTCTTCAATTAAACTGCTCCAAGACTGAGGCCATACTGATTGGCACCCCTCACCAGGTACAAACATCTCCTATAACAACACTTTCCTTTTCTGGACAAGACATCCCCCTCTCCACCTCTGTTACTAATCTTGGAATAAAAATGGACTCCAATCTTACATTTGAAAATCACATTAAGCATCTGTTTAAAACTTGCTTCTTCCATCTTCGAAACATCTCCAGACTTCGCCCATCCCTAACTTTTTCCGATGCTGAGAAGCTCGTCCATGCTTTTGTCTCCTCCAGGCTCGACTACTGCAACTCCCTGTTTATTGGAATCCCTGGCAAAAACCTTCAGAAACTTCAATATATTCAAAACAGTGCAGCAAGGATCTTGTTGAGAGTTCGTAAATTTGAACATATTACGCCCATTCTCCATAACCTTCATTGGCTTCCTGTCGCCTACAGAATTCAGTACAAAACTGCTCTCATTACACATCAATGCTTACACGGAACTTCACCAGATTATCTGAAGGATATTCTTATTCCATACTCATCCACCCGTTCGCTGCGGTCACAGAACAGCAATCTCCTTCACATTCCGAGAACCAAATTAAGGACCATGGGAGACCGGGCTTTCAGTGTGGCTGCCCCCCGTCTGTGGAACTCTCTTCCTGACTGTCTAAGAGCCCCACAGTCTGTGGTTGACTTTAAGAGCGGCTTGAAGACCTTTCTTTTCGACCAAGCATACTCTACCTCCTCATGATTCTACTTTTGATCTTAGCTGATATTGTTATTGATTTTAATTGTTTTATTATTTGTTTTATTGACATTTAATTCTGTTGCTCCTTGTAGCACTTTGAGATTTTCATTAATGAAAAGTGCGTTATAAATTGAATTCATTATTATTATTATTATTATTACAGCAAGCACTTCCTGGTCCCAAAATGGGAACAGGGATTGAGGCCCATCTTGGACCTCAGGGGTCTGAACAGGAGAATAAAAACGTACAAATTCAGGATGTTAACACTCAGACAAGTCATCCACTCGGTTTGACCGAGAGATTACTTATGCATGGTGGATCTGAAAGATGCTTTCTTCCACGTGAGCATCCTGCCCTACCACAGAAAATGTCCCCGCTTTGCCTTCGAGGGCACCACATTTGAGTTTTTGGCGAGCTGAATCACGGGGCAGATGCCCTCTCAAGAGGGCCCCTCCTCCCCTCGGATTGGCAGTTGAACCCGCGTATAGTGAACCAGATCTGGGCACGATATGGGAGGGCCAACATAGATCTGTTCGCTTGCAGCAACAATACGTACTGCGCCCTGTATCACTCGATAAGGGAGACAGATGTACCACTAGGGACAGATGCACTGACATACAACTGGCCAACGGGGAGGCTGTATTACGCGTTTCCACCTGTTCCCCTGATTCAGGCGATGCTGGAACGTGTACGCAGAGGAGCTCTCTCCCTAATACTGATAACCCCCAGGTGGCCTCAGAAAGCATGGTTCCAAGAGGGGATTTAACTGCTGACGGGGACACCATGGCAGCTGCCCCCCCACAGGGACCTGCTGACCTAGGTCTATGGGCAGATCCTTCATCCACGCCCAGAACTGTGGTAGCTGAAAGGGTCCGGTTAATGGCCTCTGGTCTGCCCAGTACTGTAATGTGGTAAACACAATACAAGGAGCGAGAGCACAGTCTACTCAGACCCTCTACGCTCGCAAGTGGTGTGTTTTTGAGGCCTGGTGTCTAGAGAGGAATATTATCTCATATTCCTGTGACCTGGTCCAGCTCCTCACCTTTCTACAGGACCTGCTGGAGAAGGGTTGCTCTTTCTCCACCATTAAGGTCTTTTTATCAGCCATCTCGTCATGCCACGAGAGCTGGGGAGGTAAATCACCTAGTGCCCACCCTCTCATGATACGGTTCATGAAGGGCGTGCTGAGGATGAGACTCCAAGCATGACTTTGGCCCCTTAATGGGACCTGCATTTAGTCCTGGACGCTTTGTGTGAGCCTCCATTTGAGCCTCTTAGCAGCATTAAGATATATTGGTTATCTTATAAAACTGCATTGCTCTTAGCTCTGTGCTTAGCAAAACGTGTGGGTGACCTCCATGCATTATCTGTGCATCCAATGTGTACCAGATTTGCTCCAGACAGGTCAAAGGTCACCTTGCGTCCAAACCCCCCATATGTGCCAAAAATACCAACTTTAAATCCCAGAAGTCTGGACTTTGTGCTGTCAACCTTTCCTCCTCCCCCTGTTCTGACTGAAGAACAGAGGCGGCTGAACTCACTCTGCCCTGTTAGGCCCTGAGTACCTACATGGAGAGAACTAACAGCTGGCGAATAACAAACAAGTTGTTTGTGTGTTTTTTCTACTCCTGCTGCTGGCAGAGCCCTGTCAAAACAGCGCCTCTCACACTGGGTGACTGAGGCCATTAAGAGGGCATACAGCAGCAAAGGTCAGCAGGTGCCCTCTGGGGTACATGCTCACTCAACATGAGGTCTAGCCACTTTCTGGGCCTTATTCAGAGGTGTACCAGTAGCAGATATATGTGTAGCTGCTAACTGGGCATGATCAAACACGTTTGTGAAACACTACAGTTTAGATGTCACAGCATGTGATGTAACTCAGGCTGTTCTCTCTACCACAGAGTAAAGAGCAGCCGGCACCTGTAGTCTAAGGCATAAGTTCTCACAAGCATGCATTTCCAGAGCATTTCCAAGACGTGATTGAATTACGTTCCCATAGTCATATGTTGCACTGAGTGTACTGACTGATAAGGGAACTGAAGATTATGCACCATAACCCATGTTCCCTGAAGGAAGGGAACAAGGTGCAACACATGTTTTCCCTTTCAATGCCCAAGCTCAGTGAAGTGCACCCTGAGAATGAAGGTGGGATGTCAGCCCCTTTTAGGCAAAGAGGGTGGGGCCTCATTGCTGATGCTGATGCCCACCTGCCTTTAGAAAAGGCATGATTGTATTACTTCAGTTTAACCGCGCGGGGGCGCAATTCCCATAGTCATATGTTGCACCTCGTTCCCTTCCTTCAGGGAACACTGGTTATGGTAATTAACCTTCAGTTTGCTGTTTGGTTCTTTAAAGGTCCTTTAGACTGTATCAAGCATAACGAAGGGATAGCTCACAAAACCCAAGCCAGCTCTAGCTATAGGATGTATCAAAAAGGAAAGTCTTAATCCCAGTCTTAAAACTGGACAATGTTTCAGCCTCACGCACAGAAACTGGAAGTTAATTCCACAAGAGAGGAGCCAGATAACTAAAAGATATTCCTCCCATTCTGCCTTTGGTGTAGGATTCTCTGCATTTTATTCTTTTTTATTTTTATTTTTATTTTTTTTATTAAAGTTTATTCATTTTATAAGAATGAAATACAACAAATAACATATGCATAAAAAATAGAAAGAAAAAACATAAAATGAAAGGCAGCAGATGAAGAAAATATCTTGTTAAATCTGCTCCTTTTATCATCTAATACAAACTAAGTGCTCTATAATAACCAAATAAGTAAACAACTCGTTTAACCAAAAATTATATATATACTCAATACAGTCCTTTATATTTGTTCAACAAATCAACTTTAACAAGTTTCTTAAAGACAAGAATCGACTTGGCTTCCTTAAACTCTGACTTTAAATTATTCCACAGTCCAACACCCTGTATCACAGTAGATCTTCCCTTTAAACTCGTTCTGAATTTCTGTTTGACAAAAATATCTTTTCCCTTGAGATTATAGCTACTAGCTCTTTTGACAAAGTACATTTGGATGTTTGAAGGTAACATACAATTATGAGCTCTATACATAAGTTGCAAAATGTTATAATCTACTAAATCATAAAATTTCAGTAGATTCATTTGACAAAACAATTCATTTGATGGGTGGCAGTAATGTTTTCTTGTCATAACTCTTATAATTTTTTTCTGCAAAATAAAAAGAGGGGAGGTGTTGGTTTTACAAGCTTTGCCCCATACATTTATACAATAAATCAAATGTGGTACAGCAATTGAATTATACAATAGATACAATGCTTTATCATTAAATAGATATCTAACTTTATAAAATACTGCAATTGATTTGGATATTTTTGTTTTGACCAAATTGATGTGTTGTTTCCATGAGAGCTTATCATCAATAATTACACCCAAGAATTTTACCTCATTGACTCTTTGAATCAATGAGTTATCGATCAGAAATGGAATATCATTTGATTGTTTTTTATTACTAAATATCATGTAGTTTGTTTTCTCCAAATTTAATGACAATTTATTAAGTCTAAACCAATTTTGAATCTTTAGAAACTCATTCATCAATAAATCCAATAATTCATTGATATTATTTCCAGAACAGAAAAAAGTTGTGTCATCAGCAAAAAGAATGCATTTCATGAAATTAGAGACTTTAACTATATCGTTAACATACAAAATGAATAATTTTGGCCCGAGAATGGATCCTTGAGGTACCCCACATGTAACCATACATTGCTTTGATTTTACATCGTCCAATTGCACATATTGTTTTCTGTTGTCCAAGTAACTACGCACCCAATTTAGAGCTATACCTCTTAATCCGTATTTGTGTAATTTATTAAGGAGAATGCTATGATCAACAGTATCAAATGCTTTTTTTAAGTCAACAAAAACACTAACACAATATTGTTGTTGGTCCATAGCAGTAGATACTTGTTCAACAAAATCCATAAGTGCCATTGATGTAGAATGACCACTTCTAAAACCATATTGATTATTTGTGATAATGTTGTGTTGTTCAATGAATTTATCTAATCTAATACTGAATAATTTCTCCAAGATTTTAGAAAACTGTGGTAACAGTGATATTGGTCTGTAATTATTAAATTCGCATTTGTCACCGGTTTTAAAAAACGGTACCACTTTAGCTAGCTTCATACCATCTGGAAATACGCCAGTTGTAAACGACAAATTACAGATGTAAGTGAACGGTTCAATGACATAACTTATAATGTTTTTCACAAACGACATGTCCATATTCAAACAATCTTTTGATTTTTTTTCTGTACAATTATTAACCACTTTCAATATCTCGTCTTTATCAGTTTCTTTCAGTAACATGTTGTTAGAACTATCCTTGATCAAATGGTTCATCTTATTTTTCACTACTGGGATCGTAGCTGCAAGGTTGGTTCCGACATTGACAAAATACTGATTAAAACCATTTACAATTTCATTTTTATCATTTGTTTCCGTATTATTTATTTTAAAGTTCTGTGGAATACAATTGTTTACCTTATGTTTATTTATCACACCATTTACAACTTTCCACGTCGCCCTCATATCCCCATTACTTTTATTCAACAATTCACTGTAATAATCTTTCTTCCGTTTTCTTATAATCCCAACCAATTTATTTTTGTATTGTTTGTACTTATCTTCAGCTTCCTTTGTTCTACATTTTAGGAAGCATGAATACAAATAGTTTTTCTTTTTACAAGCATTTTTTAAACCTTTTGTCATCCACTGTTGGTCTACATGATTCTTTGTAGTGTAATTTTTCATTACACAGTTTTTTTTATATAATGCTTCTAAAATATTCATGAACACATCGTATGATTTATTTACATCATTAACATATACACTTTCCCAATTTTGTGAAGATAGATCATCCTTTAATTTATCTAATGCTTTCTTTGATGTGTTTAATATAAATGCTTTCTTTTTTGGAATTGTAAGTGGAATGAATTGATACTTTTGATAACATGTAAAGATTGCTAGATGATCACTAAGATCGTTCATCAATATACCACCGAATACATCCCCATTTGTCGTATTCGTAAAAATGTTATCTATTAAGGTTGCACTATGAGCTGTGATTCTTGTAGGCTTAGAAATTAGTGGATAAAGATTTAAAGATTGCATTGAATTTCTAAATGTATTTATACTGTTAGATTCTGTTGTTTTTGCCAAATCGACATTAAAGTCACCACATAAAAAAATTGTTTTATTATAGTTCTTATTTAATAGTTCAACAATCTTGTCAGAAAATAAATCAATATTTAAGCTAGGTGGTCGGTACACACAACTTATGATAATATTTCTTTCGTTATTATTTAATATTTCAATTGTTACCATTTCAATTATGTTTTCCTCAATTATTGTCATTTCGTTGCTTAGTTTACAATTTATTGTTTTGTGTACAAATAGCGCTACACCACCACCTCTTGAGTGATTTCTGTTCATCGTATATAGTTCATAATCATTGATGTGGAAGATATCGGTATTATCATTGTTTAGCCATGTTTCTGATAAAGCTATTATCGAGAATGTTCTATTTAATTTCAATAAATAATCGGTTATCTTAGAAAAATTGGCATTGATACTTCTGCAGTTGAAATGAATTAGTGACAAACCAGTTTTTGATTGAGTGATATCATGAAATTGTTTTTCATTGTAATAATCACATTCCTCTATTGTAGGAAAGAATCCTGGATCAATCAAATCATCGAAGTTATAGACTTTAGGTTCAGTGTTTTCTGTCATAGTCATACTCATAAACTTCCGTTTAGTAGACTATTGAATAGAACTTTGAGCCATTAAGTAAGGATCTCAAGTGGTTTGGGATAACAAAGTCATCAGGATAAATACGTATTCAAGATACACATTTTAGGATTTAAAGGAACCTTTTTACCAATCATCTGACTAATCACAATCAATACATCCTTCCAAAAAGCTAACACTCAAGGACACGCCCACATACAATGAAATAGAGAACCTTTTAGGAAAGTACATTTAATGCAAGTGTCAGGAATATTAGGGTTAAAGTGATGCAATTTAACTGGAGTGATGTATTGCCTAGTCAGCCATTTGTATTGTAGTAATTTGGAGTTTGTGTTGGTGGATTGTATATGAATCAAAGTGCAGGACTCCTCACAGAAAGTGTTCAAACACACAACCTTCTTGGTGTGAGGCAGCGCAGCTAACCACTGCTCCACCGTTCAGCATGAGTCTGCTGAGAGACAAACAAGCAGAGAAAAGGAAAACCGCCGAGCCGAGCTAATGACAGCAGGTCTGATTAAAAGTCATTAAGTCCGACGGGGACCACAGACCCGACAGACCACAGACATTCCTCCAGACAAAACACACGCACACTTAGCTGTCAACTTTCAGCTTTCCTGCTTTCTCTGCAGTTTCTGCAACCCATATGTCTCCCTGTCCACATTTAAGGCACATTTAAGAGAAAATGGACACAGGTTGTCTTCCAGCGCCTGGATGCTCAGTGTGTTTGTCTTTCTCTGTTTCTCAGCGCAGATGGATGGGGGCTGGTCTGGAAGGGGTTAAGGTGCTGCGCTCTATAAACTCTGCTTTAAGAGTCTGTCCTGGTTCAGCCTTTAAATACAGACATTTGGCTCGTCCAGGCAGGAGACGATTAGCTGCCGACCCAAACTCAGACTCTCAGGCGCAGCGTCGGTTCTGGACAGCATGAAGGAGATCCAGTTCACCTGGGTGCTGGTCCTGTGGCTGGCAGCAGCTTCAGCCAGGAGGTTCGATCACGACTCACGGCTCGTACGAGGAGCTCTACCTGCCCGCCAGCTCAACGGATACTTCCTTTGGAAATCGAGGAGACCGAAGGTGAGACATAAACCGTTTGGGTCAAACTTCTCTGCTGAAGCTGCACTGATCCATCTCACTGGGTCAGGTTCTGACCCATTTTTCTGCCTGTAGTCACATTTTGTTACCAGGTACTGTAGATGGTTTGTTTTCTTCTGGACTTTTAACATTGAAAGGAACCTTTTCGTGAATGTGAATAATGTGCAGTCCTGTCTATAAAACAGATTCTGTCTCGTGGTCAAACGCTCAGAGTTCATCGAGACTGAAACTGAAAATTGCTCCATTTTCTCACAGATTTGAGCTCCCAGCTACAACCAGCCAACGTCTGGGTTTTAAACCCGGTTGAACTTAGCACCAGTGATGTCTACGAGGATATATTCAGCTTTTTTTTTTATCTGCGTGTTTCAAGGAGGGCTACCAAACCTGACTGAGTGAAACTCTTGATAAATGGAGTTTATCATGTTGAAGTTCAGGCATCGGCACCTTCGCTTAATGATTCTGTTCGTTGTTTATTCAGTTAATTTGATTTATTCCATCTTGTGCAACGACCATATGCCCAACTCGCAGTCCATCACTTTCTGCACCATCTTACACCAAACAAACCAAACTCTAAATCAACTCCACCGACACTCTTCAAAACCGCAGAAGCCTCTCAGTCTGGACGAACCCAAACCAACATCTGGACTGATTTGTCTCTCGGGAAATACTTGGAGGAAAAGAAGAAAATAAAACACAAACGATCTCAGAAGAAAGGAAGAGGGAGACAACAGAGCTATAAAACATCACTTTGGCTTTTAACGAGCTTCATGTGTTGAAATCTCTTTACTGGAGCTCAGATGAACATTTTAAACTAAAATGTGGAAAGTTTCCTCCGCCTGGTTGGTCTGCAGACCCAGCAGCTGCAGAATGAGTTGGCGTTTAACAGCTGAAGGCACTCGAGCCACAGTGATGGGATTTCAAAGGACCAAACACTGGAGCCCATCTTTAATTAGAGTCCACTGACAGCCTTCTGGTTTTGTGTGTCTAACTGAATACTGTATATAAATTTAATTTTCAGCTGAACACCTGCAGACAAAGCCTTAAACCTTCAGGCTTTTAGTAGATTTCTTATTAGTGATCTAAATAATTCAGATACCAAAGCTGAAAAGTTTTAAATTGACCGTCTTTGAGCTGAGGATTCGTCACACTGAAGGATAGGAGGCATCACTTCCTCCTGAATGTTTATAAGGTCAGAGGTTAAAGGTCAACGTGTGGTTTCTGCGTTTGAACAGCCACACGGGACCTCCGACAGCAGAACAATTTGTGGTTTGTTCACAGTAAAACCAACAACTTTACACCACAACAGAAAGAAACGTGGATGGTTTGATGTTTGGGTTGTGTACCGTGTTACTCTTAAGAGTTTGTCATGGATTTCACCAAAGAAATGGAACCAGACTGTCTTTGGAGATGGCTGACAGGAACAGGAAGAGAAAAGAGCAGGGCTGGCTTGTTGAAGCAGGAGATATAATTAGTAAATATTCTCTCGCTGACATCCCTTTACACCTTCTCTGTCCAAGCTGTGGTCCTGCTCGCTCTGCGTGACTGATGTCCCCGCCTGTGAGGTGTTGCAAAGTAAAATGGGTTGTAAGATACTACAACCAATTTCAGTCTTCATTACGAGTTCACAATATCCCGGACGAGCCCCCAATTAAGCCTAGTTTTGTTCTTTAATTTGGACCATTCATGTTTCTTAGGGGAAAAATCACCACCTTATTTAACTGCTTAAAATGCAATTATATTATATTTTTCCCACAATAAATCAGTCAGTCTTTTAGAACTATCTCAGTCTGAAATAAAAAGATCAAACTTAAATGATTTTTTTTATTTTGACTATTTAAGGTCTTTAGTTTAAAAAAAAAAAAATCCAAATTTCAGCTTCTTATATCAACAAAATATTTATTTTATGGTAGTTTATCGAAATAAATAAATAAACTTCCTCCATTAGCATGCCCTAAATGATCTTTTGACAATTTTTTAAGCATTCCAGTCTGAAGTTCAGTGACGACCCCCCCCACCCCACACCCCTAGCCCATCGGATCCTTCACATCCAGTAACCAAAAATGAGGCTTTGTTTTTGGTCAAACTTTCACACGTCGTTCCGCAGTTGGACACAGACGTTTGTTTTAAAATAATTGTTTTCCTTTTGTTTAACTCTACTCGTGCACAAGCCCCAGTTTCGGTTTTGTGTTTTTGCTTTTATTGATATAACAGGGAGTTGAGGGAGTATGGTGCATCGGCTAATGATGTCCTGCTTTGAGGAAAGCTAACGGAAGTCGCCCGCTGTCAGCCATGGAGTGTCTGATTCTGCAGCCTGCATGCACGTGGAACAGATTTCTCGTGCTAAATGTTTAATTGTGCACATTACAAGTGTGCTTTTGCTATTTACATCCAAACTAAAACAATTTTTAAGACTAAACTAGGTCCGAGAGGATGTTTTGCTTCCTGTGCAAGAACTGTCTTGCTAGATTTTAAAGCAGCTCTCAAATATAAAACAGTAGCACCACCTAGTGGGCTAATATAAACATCTAAAGTACAGGGATAGTGGTAAAAAAGAAAAGCATTACTGGCAGGAATGCATAAATTGATTGATAAATATGGGATTAAAAGTTGTATTTAAGGTGTATTTTAATGAGGGTGATTTTTTCCCCCAAAGGAACGCGAACGTGTTGTAAAGTTACTGTGAGATTATGAGAGTAGGGGTGGGCGATGTATCGAATATACTCGATGTTTCGCGAGTTTTTCAATGTACGATGGTTAAAATGGCTATATCGTTTATATCGAGAATCCTCCTGCTGTCTGCTTTCTCCCACTCGCCCCCCTCCTTCTCCTTCACTGAACACAGACCCAGCCCCTCCTTCCTGTCTGCAGGAGGGCGGAGCCGCAAAGACTTTCAGCACAAGTAAACACGGCAGATATGAAGAGCGCCGCTAGCTGCTGAGGGGGAAAAACAATGTTCTTTCTGAGCTAGTTTGGATTTAAATTGTCAGATGAGGGCAGAAAATATTTTTTTTAGACAATGCTGAAAATAATCCAGACGAAAGGTCGGAACTACAAATCTTTTTCACCATTTAAACAGCGGAGTGGAGCATGAACCGTGAAACGACAGAACAGAGTGTTTTTACAGCCTGCTGCTTCCTTAAAACAAACCACGGGTCTGAGCTCATTTAGCCGTGCGTGCACCCACAGAGCTTTATGAGAGGAGCAGAGAGAGGTGGAGACATTAATAAATCAGCAGTTTATCATATCGCTAAAGATACGGTCCTTAGCGGCTAACAAGATGGCTAACGCTTTAGCCGTCTTCTTCCACAGCTGAGACTGACCGTGTCTTTAGCGATATGATAAACTGCTGATTTAATAATGTCTCCGCCTCTCGGTTCACGTTTCTGAGTGGAGGCTCACATTTACTGCAGTTCACAAACACACTGACTAAAGTGAAAGCACCTTTCTATCTTATCAAGACACTCAAAGCTCTTTAAAACACAATCTGTGTCCTCATTTACCCATTCATACAGCACTCTACTAGAACTGTACAAAGAATAATCAGTACTTTATCACATTCATACACTGATGGGACACACATCAGAGGCAATGAGGGGTTCAGTGTTGCCCACTGCCCAGGAACACTTCAGCATGTGACTGCTGGTGGAATTGAACTCCCAGCTCTCCCATTGGAGGAGACTGCTCTAGCCTCTCAGCCACAGCTGCCCTCAGCTGAAGAGGACTATTATTTAATAGGTGTAAATAAATGTCTAAAAAATAAAGTAATGTATGTAAATAGTTCATTTTTTAGACATTTATTTTGTAGAGTTACAGCTGTTTGTTAATAAATGTTGCTGTGTGACAACTGGGACAAAGCTTTGACTCAGAAATATATTTTTGTTATTCTTTTATGGAAAGAAAATTATATCGAGATATATATCGTATATCGCGATATATCACAACAATATCGAGATATGAATTTTTGTCCATATCGCCCAGCCCTAGAGTGTTAGAAAAATATCTGACAAATTAAAAAAATATATTAAAAAACAAGAAGGACTTTTAGGCTTTGTCAGAAAAAAAAGTGTTTATTGACTGCACCAAAATAAAAAAATAAAAACACAAACAAAAATAAATGCGCTGTAGATTTTTCTACCTAAAGACGATACAAGGATTAACGTTACGACCTGGACCTTTGGACCATCAAATGGAGACTGAACCCAAAGTTGACAGTTTAGCCTGACAACCAGCAGTGACAGTGTCCTGACTCAAGCCTCAACAGTCTGAAAGCCCCATGTCTCAGGTGCAGACAGGTAAAACAATCATCCTGACGCAGCACCACAGCCGGGACAGCGAGGACCCAGAGGTCCATCACACATTTTTTTAATAACTGAAAAATCTGCACGCCGTACATCATTTTGTGAGAACAGAACATAGGACGGCACACAGTGTCCCATATATTTATACACAAGTAATTACAGCAGTAGGATGTTTAGCCATTGATTTAGGCCTGTGTTTCATTACAAGGCTGAAGACAGCAGGCTCTGATTTATTAAAACATCTTAAAATGATAGAAGGAAGCCGGTTTAATGGAGTCCAAACAGAACATTTCTCTGATATTCACAGAAAAAAGTAACTGAACAGTTTGTCCACAGATTAATTTTGCAACAGAAACAGCTCAAAGCTTTAACGTTTGCATTTCAGTGCAAACACAGAAACTCTTCTCTCTCCAACCCAAAACTATCACTAAGCTTCATCCCATGCAACTCTGATCAGGATCCTGAGCAGAAGTCTCCAGAGGCTGCAAAACATCAGAGGCTGCTGGGATCCTGATGAGAAAGTTTGTTTGTTTGTTTATTTATTTGATAGGGACATACACACATTGACATAGACAAACTGAATAAAACAGCAGTCCCATGTTTGCATCATAGTGCAATAGCAACAGCTAATTCACAGCACTTGTCCGTAGATGGGCTTAAAAAACAAAAAACTCTAAAAATTGAAGTGGTAATCATTTAAAATAGCACAACATAATGAATACTGTATAAAGTTAAAGATTTTTTGAACGAGACAGCTTTGCATTTGTTATATAATACCATTTTTGTTCCACATTTAATTTATTGTGTTGAAGTTTGGGGGAAGGCATTTAAAACTATAACAAAGCCTGTTTTTATTTTACAGAAAAGAGCTGTGAGAATTATTTTAGGAAAACCTTATTGTCATCCATCTAATATATTATTTAACCAACTTAAGTTATTGAAATTTTATGATTTGGTGGATTATAATATTTCATTAGTTATGTATAAAGCTCAAAACAACTTACTGCCTCCAAACGTTCAAAAGTTTTTTGTCAAAAGAAGGTCTTGTTATAGTCTTAAGGGAACTGAGATTTTTGCAAAACCTCAGTATAGGACCAGTTTGAAGGGTCGGACTGTTTCGATACAGGGAATTGATTTATGGAACAATTTAGAAAACGATGTTAAATATGCTAAATCTATGCTTGTGTTTAAAAAAATGATCAAATCTAAGTTGTTAACAAAATACGAAAATCTTTAGTTAAATCGATTCTATTAGTAATTAATTAGTCAAAAAATGAAGTTTTTTGTTCAATTACTTGAAAAACATTTCCTTAGTTAATTGTTTGGATTGAGTTTGTTTTTGTATTTTTTGTTTTTTTGAAAAAAAAAAAGGGGCAGATACTATAAGATTATTTCTTCTCTCTGCCTCCTTTCATTTTATGTATTTTATATTACACATTGTATGTTTAAATGTTGTTTTTTATTGATGTAAAATGAATTAATTTAATTTAAAAAAATATATACAAAACAGAGAAATGTAATATGTCAAAAATGAGTACAGTTCTGTTTTTGAAATAACCAGAGTTTTGTTTGCTTTTTAAACATATTGAAACTAGTTGTGGATTTTATAATAGCAGGAAGAGAGTTCCAAACTGTAGATCCTCTCACCGTCAGAGAACCTTGTGCAAAAGTGGTTCTTCTAAAGGGGATCTTACAATTTCCATTCAAAGCCGCTCTGGTAGATCTGCTATTGCCTCTGTTTCTGTATGCAATCACTTAATGGTGTAGGTGCAAGTCCATTTAAACACTTAAAAATCTATTTTAAATCATTTCAATTTGTAAAATTCATAAAATCCAGAATGTTATATTTAATCAAAATAGGACAATGATGGAATCTAGTTGGCTTTTGATATAAAACCTTTAAGGCTCGATTATAGAGACTTGCTAAAGGTTTGAGTGTAGAATAAGTGGTCTAGGACCAGACAGTAGATCCATAGGAGAAATGTGAGAGGATCAGTGAGTTTAAAAACATCTCTGCACAGTGAAGAGTCAAACAATGTCTAATAATTTTAAAACAGTTTATGTTAGATCTAACAGTTTTGCAGATTTTATCAACATGGCTCTTACAATTTAACTGGGCATCCAAAATAATTCCTAAATATTTTTCTTGTGGTACTTGCTCAATGGAGTCACCAATGACCTGGATATTTAAGGATTGTACGGTAATGACGTTGTCTTAATTGAAAACCAAATACACTTTGTTTTCTTTGTATTTAGAGTTAAGCAAGAATCCTTTAGCCATGATGATAGTCTCTGCAGGCTGTTTTGTAGTTTTTCACTGATTGCAATACTGTTTATGTCCGATGTGTAAATAATGGTGTCATCAGTAAACATTTGCAAATTGACTTCAGGACAAACGGTTGACATACATACTAAAAAGGACCGGACCTAAAATGGTTCCTTGTGGTATCCCTGTTCCAATTTTACAGAAGACATATTTGTTGTTATTAATGACAACACGTTGTTCACGATCTGTTAAATTTGATTTAAACCAAGACAATGCCCGTTCTGAGAAATTAAATGATGAAAGCCTCGAGATCAGTAAATGGTGATTTACCGTGTCGAAAGCCTTTTTCAAATCAAGGAAAACTGCACCAGTAACTTGTCCCTTATCAAGTGATAGTTTAACCTTTTCAAGCAGAAAACTTACAGCGGGCTCTGTCAAATGATGACATCAGAAA
The DNA here is from genome assembly GCA_038048925.1 of Garcialebias charrua. Classification (NCBI taxonomy): domain Eukaryota; kingdom Metazoa; phylum Chordata; class Actinopteri; order Cyprinodontiformes; family Rivulidae; genus Garcialebias; species Garcialebias charrua. Next base: position 18,652 of record JBBPBX010035436.1, read on the forward strand.
CCAAATTGAAGTGGATGCTGAAGATTATTACTTTCTAAATGCAGTAACAATTGATCTAGAATAATTTTCTCCAATACTTTAGACATGACCGGAATCAGACTTATTGGCCTGTAGTTGCTGATTTCAAGGGGACTTCCTGATTTGAAGATCGGTTTCACAAGAACTTTTTTCCATGCATCAGGAAATTGCCCTGTTCTGATGGAAATATTAACTATGTGAGTTAGAGGTTCTATTAAAATACTGTATTTAAAAAAAAAAAAAACAGTGACTAAATTATACAAGTCCTTTGCATTAGAATCGTTTAAGCTATTAATGGTTTTTAGAACGTCCGAGTATTGAATTTCCTTTATCTCAAAGAGATCAGAACAGTTTTTAGTGGGTTTAACATCTTGTGTATCTATTGGATCTGGTCCAAACTGTGAAACCAAATCTTTAACTGAAGATAGGAAAAAAATCATTCAACATTGTTGCTAGCTGAGCAGGTTCAGTGATGAGTTTTCCTGCTACTGCAAGTTCATATTTAAATTTAATGCTGGCATTGGGATTCAGTAAACTATTTAATTTTTTCCAGATCATCTTACCATTCCCACCTGTTTCTGTAAAAACGTTTCTGTAATATTTAGCTTTAGATTTATGTATTTCTTTATTTACTCTGTTCCTCAAGCTTTTAAAAAGTAGCCAATCTGTGGTCCTTTTATTTAAAAAAAATTGTTTTAGGGCACTGTCTCTTTTTTTCATTAGCAGTCGAATATCATCCGATACCCAAGGCAACTGTATTTTTCTTTGTCTTTCACATGGATTTTTAGAAACTTACTCATAGTATTACAAATATTGAGAATACTGTATATGCAGCAATCATTTAAATTATTCTGTACGGAAGCATCGTCCCAATTAACCTTAGCTAATTCGGCCTCAAATTTAGGTACAGTATATCCTTTCTTGGAATTTGTATTACTGTTTGTTTTTGTGTATTATAATGACTGACAAAACGATTTCGAGATAATTTTCTTGCAATTAGGGTCATATTGTGGTCAGATAAGCCGCACACCAAGTTATAGGATTTTATGATTCGGTCAGGTTTATTTGAAAATATTAAATCTAGTAAACTTTGACTGTTTTTGGTGATACGAGATAGACTGTTGATTAACTGTTGAAAATCAAAAATTTATGTCAGCTCTTTAAATGGTTTTATTTTTTATTTTTTATCCATCCAATTTATATTAAAATCCCCCCAAATGATTACTTCACTGTTGTTTTTAAATCCTTTTAACAATTCCTTTAAAGCTGCAGTATGTAGCTTTTTTTATGAACATATTTCTTCACTCTGTCACTACCTCCTGACAGACTGATGTTAGCCAGGTAATCTCTGAAAAAAAATTAAAAAAAATATTGTCCCCTTGCTTCTCCAGGTGGTAAATAAGCATTTCTAAAAAGAAAAGGTGACCCGCCATTTTCCAGCCAATAAAAACAGAGTTTGTAACCAGCCAATAAAAACAGAGCTTGAATTTGAATCAGCCAATAAAAACAGAGCTTGAATTTGAAATTCAACAGACCACAAGGGGGCAGAGCCACATATGGCTCTGAGGGGGAGGGATCAGAATGCTTTGCCTGTTGAAAATATTTCTAACTGCTGCAGTTCTACAGAAACTGCATACTGAACCTTTAAGTTATGATAGAAAGTTTTACTGGAACATGATGGTGGATTATATATCACCGCAATATTAAAATTCATACGAGGTGAAAGACAAACATTTAGATTCTATTGAGATATGCTCATCTATAACTACCGGTATTTCCCTGAAGTTAAATAAATATTTTATGTAAATTAATACTCCCCCTCCTCGCCCCACAACTCTATCCTTTTTAAAACATGTGTATCCAGATACATCAATCATGTTAGTTGACACGCTATCAGTTAGCCAGGTTTCACTTAGACATAAAAAATCTAAGTTCGATCCCATTAATAATGTTCTTTTTTCCTCACATTTGGGTACAAGACTTCTTATATTTAAATGACCTCCAAAGATACCTTTAGGTTTTAGTACAGGATCCCAAACCACTCTAGCATGATTAACAGTTTTAAAAGATAAATTATGTTTTTGTTTGTTTATTGCCTCTGTATGTAATGTCTTTGTTTTACTTCGGGCCGGTCCATTTCTTTTTGTAGTGTTAAAGTTGACCTTCAAGTTCATAGTTTTACTTCTTTGTAACAAACCGTTGTTGATAATCCCTGGGTTATTATCCAGTGTGTCTGTTGAGATAATCCAAAGATCTCCATGATGAAATTGGTCAGTACAAACGGTTGCTGACTGTGTACTGGCCCCATAGGTCTTCTGAGTTAAAACATCTGACGCCGTAACATGATAGCAAGCGGTTGCTTCCGCATTGGTCATGCTAAGCTCGTCACACAAGGCCGTCTGACCAAACCTCTGCCCGGTGTTTTCTTGGATGTAAAACACGTGCTCCGACACATCGCCGCCTGTGCCACCGGGGCCCCGATCCCCAGCAACCAACCCCGGCTCGCTGGTATGTAGTAGCACTTTGATACCGGCATCAGCGGATATGTTTGGTCCTGGATTAAGCTGTACATCACCAGTTAACAGGAACAGGAAGGCCATATGAACCAGTGTCAATATCTCCTTTGAACAGCTTGATATTTTAAGTTTAGTGATTCTCATCAAAGTTATTTTGTGGATAGCATAATATACTGCAAAATGACCATGTCCGAAATAGTTCAGATGAACGGTGATTTCACCTTGTGAGTCTATTCTCTGCTCAGTTTGAGAAAGATGGTGTAGCAGAGTACCAACAACAAACAGGAAAAACATTCGAGCCAAAAAGATTTTTAGAAATTGAGGTTGCCTTCCTTGTCTGTTTGGGACAAACCTACCGCGTGCGGTGTAAAAAATTCCGGAAATCCGTTGTTGGCTTGTATTTTTGTATTGTTGCTGTGTCAGTCCATATTGTTGCTGCGTCAGTCCATCAATTAAATCCTTAGTTAATATTGTGCTGGGTAAATAGGCTTTACAGTTCAAATCCAGGGAGGTAAGCATGGAGCCCAACCAACCGTGCGTCGCCATCTTGGAGTTACTCTCTCCCCCACGTCTTCTATACTGATTCGAATCACGAAACACAACACCTGCTCTACACTCAATTACCAGGTTTACCATCACTGTGAGGCCGGAGTACAAGAACACCCCCCCCCCCCACACACACACACACATTTATTCAAACAATCACTAAGAAAAGAACTCATCCCAAAACCAGAACACATTCCTTCCCCTGCACATAACCCAATACCTCCTTCCCTCTGAAGCGTGGACAACCAGGAGGTATTTGCTGCTGCCGCTCTTTCTGGCTCTCTGAGGGCAAAAAACAGCTGAAGACTTCAAACTGACGCCGTTTTGTTCTGAAAACGTTAAAAATGCCACTTGTTATCGTTGAGCTGCCTGATAAATATAAATGAGTGTTTTCTCCTGCAGAGGGCGTTGCTTCCTGCCGATGAACCTGACGACAGCCCGGCGCCGAGCGGAGGCGACAGCTCTGGTAAGAAAGTCCAAAACATCTGTACCTGGCGGAGGAACGTTATCTGCTGTGCATTCAGCGCGGCATTCTGAACCCGCCTGTACCGGTTCTGGTGGAGTCCTGGCTGTGAGGTGCTCAGGGTGTGATGCAAGCTGCTGATTTGCTGGTGAAGATTCTCAGTCGTCCAGGACATGATAAAATCAAAAAAGGCAATCAATACAGAACAACTGGACTTTATTTGTAACAGAAAACGTGCTGCTGATTGTTTTCAAAGAGTTTCAACTGTTCTCTACAAACCGCAGGTTATTGTGATGAATGTTTTTTCTTGTAGATCTTCCCACCTGCCTGCTGTGTGTCTGCTTGTCAAAGTCGGTGTACTGCGAGGACGTCAACCCAGACATGACCACCGTCCCCCCGCTGCCTAAAGAAACTGCATACCTGTACGCCCGCTTCAACAAGATCAAAAAGATCAGCAAAAAGGACTTCAGTGACACTGGTAGGTCTGACGACTGGTGGGGGCCGGTCAGTTCGTTCCTCTGCCAAATGGTACCCTCGCATCTTACCCAGCTGTTGATGTTTTCTATAACAATGGTTCAAAACTGTTTCCATTTTGCACCAATGCATTTACCACAAACACAACCCTGCATGCACAAATTATTGTCAAAGCGTGCCTCATTTCATAATCAATTTTAATGTAAGCCATAACTGCCATGTGCTTTTCTTTCACCAAATCTTAATAGTAAACAAACACCACTTAAAAGAAAAACATTTCATTATCTATGATGGAGAGCAGAATTGTTCGGTGTAGGTGCGTAAGTTATCCATCCCAGGTGCGGTGCCTCGACGGCGCAGGTGTAACGCTGCTTTCATTAAATACAGAGAAAGCACAACCTGCTGGTGTCTTCAGACAAACTTTAAAAAGACAAGTTATCTCAGAAACTTCATTCTTGGATCAAACAGAACCTATCTGTAAATTTATTCTGCCTTAAAACCCAAGAAAACTTCTGGGACTATGGCTCTATGTCCAGGTCTAACATAATAAATATACTGTACTGTATAATTGTAGTAACAAGACCTTCTTCTTCTTTTGGCTTTTCCCTCTTCAGGGTCTCCACAGCGAGTCTTCCTCCTCTGTCCTCACTCCAACTACCGTACCTCCATGTCCTCTCTAACTGCATCCATATGTCTCCTCTTTGTCTTTATCCTGGCGACTGCTTCTCTAACATCCTTCTACCAATATACCAATTAGTTTATGTTAGTTTAGTTTTGTTAGTTTAGTTTATGTTAGTTTAGTTTATGTTAGTTTAGTTTATGTTAGTTTAGTTTATGTTAGTTTAGTTTATGTTAGTTTAGTTTATGTTAGTGCTCGCATTAAGCGTGTAAATTATAGCCAAACAGAACATATGAGAATCGTGCTGCTGTTGTTTGGTGTATTGTTCTGTTAGATAGTGGCATATATCTTAGATCTTTTAGCTTACCATTGGGAGTTAATTTTAAGCGTATGAATTAGTTTATATCTCAGATCCTTATTTACTGATTCTTTTTACACTTTATGTTTTTGCTATTGTTGGGTGTAACTGGGATCCTGTGTGTACAAACTTGTTCCACCTCATGTACTACATGTGATGCGAATGACAATAAAGAATGTAGGGAAACATGAAGCTTGACTTAACTTGATATACCCACTGTCCCTCCTAAGGACATGTCCAAACCACTGTCCCTCCTCTGGACATGTCCAAACCATCTCAGTCTGGCCTCCCTAACTTTATCTCCCAGTTGTTCAACATGTGCTGTACCTCTGATGATCTCATTCCTATTCTTCTCCATCCTTGTCTCTCCTAAGGAGAACCTCAACATCTTCATTTCTGCTACTTCCAGTTCTGTCTCCTGTCTTTTTGTCAATGACACCGTCTCCAGACCATACAACATAGCTGGTCTCACTTGTAAACTTTCCCTTTGACCTTTGCCGACACCTTTTTGTCACAAATCACTCCTGAAACTTTTCTCCATCCGCTCCATCCTGCCTGGACTCTCTTCTTCACCTCTTTACCACATTCCCCATTTTCCTGGACAGTGGACCCCAAGTACTTGAAGTCCTGCACCTTTGTGACCTCTGCTCCTTGTAGCCTCACTGTTCCACCTCCTCCCTCTCATTCACACACATGTACTCTGTCTTACTACGGCTGACTTTCATTCCTCTTCTTTCAAGTGCATACCTCCACCTCTCCAAGTTCTCTTCCACCTGTTCCCTGTTCTCACCACAGATCACAATGTCATCTGCAAACATCATAGTCCATGGGGATTCCTGCCTGACCTCATCTGTTAGTCGGTCCATCACCAGAGCAAACAAGAAGGGGCTCAGAGCAGATCCTTGATGCACTCCCACCTCCACCTTGAAGCCATCTGTCACTCCTACAGCACATCTCACCACTCACTAATTGTTGTAACAAGATACAGTAACTGGTTTAAATCAAGGGCAGTGTGATTGTGCAGTGGTTAGCATTGTCCCACAGAAAGACGGTCACAGGTTTGCCTCCCTGTGCAGCGTTTCCATGTTCTCTCTGTGGTTTTTCCCAGGTTCTAAAATTTCCTCCCACAGACCAAAAACAGGCATGTTGGGTTAATGTGAAACTAAATTGTCCCTAGGTGTGTCCAGGGTGTCTCCTGTCTCTCGCAAAAAGACCTCTGGAGGCAGGCACCAGCTGCCCCAAAAGGGAAAAAGGAAAACAAGACGATAAATGGATGGATGAAATGTGCTTTTTTTTAATTTTAACTTTTAAAAACAGATTTTCTGCTGTGTTTGCTCCTGCTGCCATTACGAGATATCCATGACAAACGCCAATTGTTTGGTCAGAGAAGAAAAAACAATTCTATAAAATATCAACAGTACTGTAGATGGGACGTAGATCATCAAGGTTGGAGTGACTACAGAGATGGATATGAAGTGGGGCTAAATTAAACACAAATCAAAAACAAAGTGGGCTAAGACGAACACCAAGAGGGTGGAGAGGAGTACCAACACATCTGGAGCAGATGGCTTTTCTCATACCCAAAAAGTCTGGGTACAAAGTACTAAAAGCTATAAAAATACAATTTGATGGAGGTACAAACTGACTTTGAACCACTCCTGGACTAAAACAAACAGTTGTGTTTAAAACTGCAGCAAATACTTTAAATATTACAGGATTTGGATTTAAAAAACAGTTGAGAACAACTTTTCAAACTGTCATCTACTGCCTGTAAAAACAAGTCATGACTGATCCTGCGGTGGGCCCACAGTGACTCTGAAGAGGATCGACCTGACGGGGAACCTGATCTCAGAGATCGACGACGGGGCCTTCTCCAAGCTGACCCTGCTGGAGGAGCTGTCTCTGGCTGAGAACAGACTCGTCAAACTTCCTACGCTCCCAACAAAACTCACGTCCTTCAACGCAAACAACAACTTCCTGAAAACCAAAGGTGTCAAGGCCAACACCTTCAAGGTGCGTTATGGTTCTTAGTCGGTGCACCATTTGGTACTTCTGCTTTTTAATCCACAATCATTTTGAATCTTACTGAGGTCTGGAGATCCTCTCAACACATGACAATCGTTTCCTGCGTCTCTTTGATGCAAACTGTTTCTCTTTGGCAGAAACTGACCAAGTTGGCCACCCTGTACCTGGCTGACAACCAACTGGAGGCCGTGCCGTACATCCCAGAGACTGTGCGGATCTTACATTTACAGGTTTGGGTTTCTTACTCAGGGTTCATGTACCGGGACACAATAAAAACTATCTGGAGGAATGAGATTACAAACTTCACATAAAAACACAAAACAGATTCAACCGTACTGTTGTTTAATAAACTGGCAGCTTTAACTTTTTGTTTCCGTTTAATGAATAACCACTCGGCGGAATCTGTTTTTGCGTTTTTCTCAACTGTAGGTCAGATTTGAACGCTGGACACTCTGTTCAACCTTTAATGTTTTATTTTTATCATTTCTAACTTTTTTCTTTTTTCAGAATAACAACATCACTGACGTCAACCAAAACACCTTCTGCCGGTCCAACGACACCTACTATCTACGGCCGAGTCTCTCTGAAGTCCGAATGGATGGGAATCCGGTCGTGCTGTCCAAGTTCCCCGACAGCTTCACCTGTATGAAAGTTCTGCCTGTTGGACAGTACCGCTGACGAGACGCAAACTCAACTGCAACCCCCAAAACTACTGAGGGGTGCTGGGACATCCTGGACTTTGGACAGCTGGTCCCACAGTGGGAATAAAGACCATTTACTTCTGTAAACCTGCAGTTTGATTCAGCGTCGGGTCAAAAAGAAACGATTAACTGGACAATTAGTTCCTCTAAAAACATCCTGGTGTCCTGTAACCTCCAGCTGCACAGCTGTTTTAGCTGCTTCATCGGCCGCTTTGGTTTCTGTCAGCAGGAACGTTTCGTGTTGTGATGCTCTTACCGCACAAATCGATTTAAAGACAGAAACCTGCGCAAACATTAAGACGCCAAAACATTAATTCTGTTACAATTTTAAAAAACAGAACCCCCCAGAAGAAGCCTAACCTCCGTAGATATCTGTGGAAACCGTAACGACATTCCTCATGAGTTTTGCTTTATGCCTTAAATGTTTTGGTTTGATTTCCTGAAGATTTGACCTCTGAACCATTGCTGACAAAACGAACCAGAAGTTATAAAAAATATTCTGGTACGATTCCCAGAACGAGCAGGGGTGTCTAAACTTTTACAGTAATATTAAAGTTTTTTTGTTTTCTTTTGACCTGATGCTCAATTTACACAAATAAATCTGTTTTTAACAACAAAAAACACAAATCTGTAAAAACACATCAACATGTCTGCTCATAACTAAACAAATTTCTTGTTTTTTCATCACAACAGCTTAAAGTATTTTAGTTAAAAACATTAAACGAACAGGTTAGTTTATGACTGAATAACTGAAAACCTAAATTCAACATATAGCTGCAACAAGATGTCGATTAAATGAAATCTCCAGAGGCGGAGTTTATTTTGAATATATGTTACAGAGCTACCGTGCATTGGAGGAATGCATATCGCCCGCCTCCTTTAATCCACTTTTAGACTGCGATCGCCTTACAGACATGTTGTGTCATCTCATGCTCAGAGTACGCATTGTAAATCACTCTCAGCTACTACCACACCACCACATTTATAGCTCAGTAGCTATAAAACTGACCGAGTTGTAGCTACAGTATTGTTGTGTTTGCTAATGTCCATTAGCTGCGGTGGCCATTTTTACTTAGAATGACTCTAAAAGTCGGTCGTACATCCAATGATTGTTTCCTGAAAGTTTCATGAAAATATGTCCAGTGGTTCATGAAATATTTTGCTAACAAACTGAGTTGACTCCAGTTTAAACAAAGACTTGGTGATTTGTTAGCCCTCAGAGTGAGTGTAAGGGACCACCCCCAGCTACTACCATGTCAAACTTTAATAATAATAATAATGAATTCAATCTATACCGCACTTTTCATTAATAAAAATCTCAAAGTGCAACAAAGCAAAAATCAAATAAAACAAGTGATAAAATCAAGTAAAATCAATAATAAAATCAACTAAGACTTTAGCTCAGTATCTGTAAAATTGAGTAGGGTTTAGCCGTTGTTATGTTGTTAAGGTCAACAGGCTGTGGCGGCCATCTTGAGCTGGCCATCCAGTGGTTTATGAGACATTTCTGTAACAGACAGAGACACTGGTTCACCTTCTCCTTGTGGCAGACAGCGATAAAACGTGCCTAAAAGCAGCATTTTAAAGGTCTTTTTTTCTTGGAAAATCAAACTTCATGTTTATTTGGCTCGGATCAGGAATTACATTCACACATAAGTTGGCATACAAACAAAAATTAATTCGATTATTTAGGTCGTTAACGAGCTGTCGGAGTAACTGGCATGTTTGAAGATGATGAATACTGTAGTTTAATAATTTCTTAGTTTCTGTTCAGTCTGAATCAGGAAGTTTCAGCTTCGGTCTTTTGAACGACCCGTTTGAGTGATCTGAGTCACACAGAAGGAATCCTTGATATATGCATGTGGATCTGTAGTCTTATTCTCTTCAACTAAATGTTGTGAAACGGCATTTTAAATATTTCTCTTTGTTGCTTTAAGGTATCCTGTGTGAGTCGGAGAGCTCCCGGTTGCCTCAGCGTTGGGTTAAACGAGCATTGATAATTAATAATTAACAACAAAGTGTAAATGTTTGACAAGTCAGTCATGTAGTGACTTGACCTCAAGTTGTTTTCTAATTTATAGAATCCAGTGCGGTTGGACTGGACAACATGTATCTATGATCTATAGTAATGTGAAAGTTACTCGTTAAATGTTCGCCTCTTGCTTCGATGAGATTCTTTCTCTGCAGAAACAAAGTCAAATCGCTTTAGAGGCTCAAAATGATGTGAATATGCAGCGGTGTGTGGACAAATGTGGCTAAAACTAAGGACATTTAATAAACTGTTTTTAATTAAAATGTCTCAGGCTCAGTGAGTTTTCTAATAAAAAAAAGAAAAGTTTCAATATTTAAAGGGGACCACAGATGCAAAATTCACTTTTTAATGTTTTTTTTTACTCAACTTTGGTTATGTACTTCTTAAAAAAACAGTCCTAGGGCCAAAAAAATGCACCCAGTGGTTTATATACTCTAAGTATATTTATTTTTCAGTGATATGTCTCGTTTTCAAATCCTGGCGCTTGTGATGTCACAAGCCGTAGGACAACCCACCCCAACCTGAGTCCAGCCCCTCACCTAGCAACCCCTGGTGATGCTCCACCCACTTCAGTATAAAAGACGTCACGTTTTTTTTTCCTGAGTTCATGTCAGCACAAAGGCTACTAGAGTTCGATGTTTCGTTGTTGTTAAAATGCAGTACCGCTAATAACTAATTATTAGGGGTGTAACGAGATCTCGTTGTACGAGATCTCGCGATATTAAACTCCCGCGATATCTCTCGTTGAGAGGTAACGTTGTCTCGCGAGTCGCTAATGCTAGCAGCCCCTAGCAAGTCAGCGTCACGGACAGCATGGCTTCGCCGGATGAAGTTGCTATAGAAGACGCCCCAACTACTGATGGAGGGTCCCGGTGCCGCAGACGCCTCTACATTGATGGAGGGTCCCGGCGCTGCCGACGCTGCCCCGAATGTAAAGACACACTTGTGTAAACACCGGTGTGACCGGTGTTGCCAGATAGAGTCCCACCCACCCAAAGCACTCTTTACCCGCAAAAGTCAGAAGGAAAATCGCGGTGAACCGCCCAATCTGGCAACACTGGTGAGTGACGGCTGCAGATTCAGTGCTGATGCGGATATTTATGTTCAATTTTTGGAAAGTCCTGCGTGAATATCTATTTTATTTTAAACAAAGTTGAACGTTCTAAGGTCCAAGGAGATTTAATCAGTAAAATGAAGACATCAGTTGAGTTTGTAATACATGTTAATACAGAATAAAAGCCTTTTTGCGGCATAAAACCGATCTTTGAAGTTTTCTTGAACTAATATTAAAATCTCGTCTCGTTCTCGCGAACTCTGTAATTTGTCTCGTCTCGTCTCGAGAGTTTTGTGTATCGTTACACCCCTACTAATTATCTATAAAAGAAAAAACTTATTTACGGGCTCTTAAATCAACCGGACGACTGCTCACGGACCATATCCGGTATCCACCACTTGCTAGGGGCTGCTAGCATTAGCGACTCGCGAGACAACGTTACCTCTCAACGAGAGATATCGCGGGAGTTTAATATGCGATATCCGGTCCGCGCCGGATGTGGTCCGTCAAAAAAGTGGTCCCCGCTAGAGAGAGCGTGTATAGCAGTTAGCAACCAGTGTGTTAGTCTGCAGCCTTATTGCTTGTTTTCGAAGAGTCAAACGAAGAGTTTTTAACATGGAGAGTGAACTTATGGATGTTTCTCAGTGGCCTACGCGACGAGTCAGCGCCTCATTTGCCCTGCCCAAAATGGCGTCTGCCTCTGGGTCTGACTCCGGGTCCCCTTTGGAGGGCGGAGTTAATGTAAACAGATTTTTGAAGGGTGTGGCCTTCAGAGCTCATTATCATAAACAGCCTGTTCAGAACGGAAGTGAGAAAAGGCACAACTAGAAAGGGGATATTTTATTATCTAAGAATTATTTTGTGCATTAAGTTGAATGAACATGGTCTGGATAGCCCACAGACATACCATGAAAATTTATAGGACCAATAATTGGTCTCCTTTAAAAAACATCTAAAACAGATGTACTGAACGTAAACAGAGCCACGGACCATTGACTGATAGGACCAGGAAAGAAGCTCCACAACCTTCAAGCTGGACTGAAACCTGCAGCTGTCCACGAGGACAAGACAAACGTCTTCTGGAGAAAGACGGTCAGACGAGACAAAGACTGAGCTGTTTGGACACAAAACCAAGAAGGACATTTGGAGGAGTCCAGATGAAACTTCCAGACCTGAGAACACTGAACCAGCTGCCAGGAATGGTGGTGGGAGCATCATAGCCTGGCCCTCGCCTTCCTGCACAGCTCCGCTCAATTCTCATTTCCCTTCACTGGACAGTCTGGGACTTCTCCCATCCACAACCATTTCTCCGGTAGATTTTTGTTCGGACCAATCAGAGAACAGAAGGCGGAGTTTTGAACGACGTCGACTGACGTCGTCATTCAAAATGGCTGCCGCCACGAAGGAATTTTCAATAAAACAAGGTAAAAAACTATTATTTCTCTGCTGAGAAAAAATATATTTCATAGCTGACGTTATATCAGAAGTGTTCCTGAGCAATCAGAGAGCAGAAGGCGGAGTTTTGAACGATGTCGACTGACGTCGTCATTCAAAATGGCTGCCGCCACGAACGAATTTTCATCAAAACAAGGTAAAAAACTATTATTTCTCTGCTGAGAAAAAATATATTTCATAGCTGACGTTATATCAGAAGTGTTCCTGAGCTTAACAGTTCCTAAATCAATTCACGAAATGGTCAAATCTGCTGGATATTAAATAGTTTCGGTTTGATATTTTCCAAACAGCCTCGGGTGCGCTACGAAAATAAATGATAAAAAATCGAATTTTATCTCAAATGTTTCATCTAGGCCAACAGTCAGTAAATTAAAGACATATAATTACACACTGGTGGCAGAAAAAATATCCACCGAGTGGTTTCTGAGCAATTTATCTGATAGCCTGGACCTCGCCAGGCTAAACTAACAAAACTCTGCCTCCTGTTCTCTGATTGGTCCATTCAAAAATCTCCAGGAGAAATCGTTTTCAATGACAGGAATGCCAGACCCTAGTCCAAAGCGAAGTGAAGGACAAGGGTCTGGTTTAAACCAGGCTAGGAGCATCATGCTGCGGGACAAAGTGAGGAGGACGACCTCCAAACTCTTGACCTCAGATCAGCAGCTGGACGGTTGAAAGTTGGGCACAGCTGGTCCAACAGGACCATGATCCTAAACAAACACCAGAACTGGTTTCTGATTGGACAAACCAGACTAACACAGGCTAAAACTACTAGAACTACTAGTAGTAGTAGTTGTACTAGTAGTAATAGTTGTAGTAGAAGTACTTCAATTACTAATACTACTACTACTAGTTGTAGTACTATATACTACTTCCACTGCCATTGTAGTAGTACAATTACTAGTACAACTACTATTTGTAGTACTGCTTCTACTAGTTGACCTACTACCACTACAACTACTACTTGTACTAAAATTGCTCGTACTAGAAGTACTTGTACTACTTGAAATTATATTAGTAGTAGTAGAAGTACTTTGTAGTAGTAATTGTTGTGGTAGTAATACCACTACTTGTAGTAGTTGTAGTAGTACTGTTGTTGTAGATGCACTTGTAGTACTACTACTAGTACAACTACTATTAGTAGTACTGCTAC
>JBBPBX010035437.1:0-32065 GCA_038048925.1 Garcialebias charrua
CTGCGGTACCACCTCAGGTTATGAACAAGCCGGTGATGTGTCACATCATGAAAGGACAAGCTATTAGCACAAAACAGGCATACTTTCAACCATCTCCTATGTTTTTCAACTTAGGACTGTCCATGGAGGCCACATGCCAAGTGACCCTCGACTGCAGAACCACGACTGTTGCTGTGTGCAACACAAGCACGGAAGAGGTGCTGATCCCAAAACACACACAGCTAGGATGGTTGATCTCTACTGATTTTCATGATTTTGAACTAAGCATTCCATTTCTGGGAGGACTCCCAGAAAACTTGATCCCAAGTCAACACACGGGGCAAGTCTTGTTCACAAAACCAACACAGGCCATAGCTCTTTTCTCCCCCACTGAGTCCGACCAGGACACTGTCCGCAGGTTCGGTTTCAACAAAGGAGACAGTCTATGCCCTCAAACTTACAGTGCACTACCTGTTGACAGGTTTTACGACACTGAAGGGGACTCACTGGAGCTCCCCAAAGAACAAGAACCCCTCTCAATTGCTTCACAGATTGACCAGGTGGTCGCCCAAGCCGACGCCCTGAAAACTGATGAAGAAAGGGACAAACTTCGCAAAGTTCTTCTAAAATATGAGAAATCATTCTCAACTGACTCGATGGATTGTGGGTTGACCACGCTCCACACAGTGAGCATTCCAACCCCGCCTAATGCTCCCCCTGCATTTGTCAGACAATACAAGATTCCTCTGGCAGCACATCAACCTATCAGAGAAATCATTAATGACCTGTTAGAAAAAGGTATCATCCGATACTGTAACAGCACTTACTCTGCGCCTTTATGGCCGGTGTTAAAACCAAATGGTAAGTGGAGACTCACTATAGACTACAGAAAGCTAAACAAACAAGTTCCCTTATCCAGATGGCCTATGACGCAACTCCAACAGGAACTGCCCAAGGTCACCAATGGTAAGTACTTCTCGACCCTCGACGTCGCCTCTGGTTTTTGGACCATCCCTGTGCGCGCCGAGGACCAGTACAAACTAGCTTTCACTTTTGGCGGCCGTCAATACACCTTTAACAGGTGTCCCTTTGGCTACGCTAACTCACCTGCAGAGTTCAATATCTTCTTGAACAAAGCATGTCCAGACGCCCACGAGCGTGGGACACTGATTTATGTGGACGATGTCCTTTTGAGGCAGCCAACACTGGACTCACATTTGGCTGAGATCGACCACGTTCTGAATCAACTAACAACTGCTGGTGCTAAGATATCACTGTCAAAATGCCAATGGTGCAGAACCAAAGTGGACTACGTTGGCCTACTCGTAGGTCCAGACGGAGTACAACCACAGCTGACTCGCACCCAAGGCCTCGACAATCTCAAAGTCCCCACCAATCTCAAAGAACTACAAAGTTTTCTGGGCGTGTGTAACTACTCGAACCAATTCATCGAAAACTATGCGGACCTTGCAAAGCCACTGACTGAACTCCTAAAGAAAGACGTTCCATTTGTCTGGACTGACAAACAGCAACAGGCAATGGACGCTCTTATAAACAGGATCAAGTCAGCCCCATGTTTAGTCTACCCAGACTACAACAAAGAGTTTTACTTGGAAGTGGGCTTCTCAGCTCATTGCATAAGTGCAGGTCTGTACCAGATACACGACAGAGACAAACGTGTAGTAGCCTACGCCAGCAAAACGATGGCAGGCCCCGAGTTGAGATTCTCAGACTGTGAGAAAGCTTTACTGACCACAGTGTGGGCAGTTAAACATTTCTCCAGCTACATTGGTGGACAGAAAATCATTGTGGAAACACAACACCAGCCAGTGACTTTTCTTAACAGTGAACGCATCAGAGATGGTGTGGTGACAAACTCACGTGTTGCGACGTGGCTCATGGCGCTTCAAAGTTTTAACCTAGACATACGTTATGGTCAAAACAAGAAGTCACATCTGGGGACGGACTTGGCAATCTGCCAGAAGTGTACACAAGATGTACCAGCCACCCAGCCGCCGGTTGAGGTAAAACCCCCAGTAACTGAAGACCCGAATCACCACTTCTTTGATGACAATATCTGCAAAGATATGACAACATTGTACGTGGATGGATCTTCATTCCTCCGCGACAAAATCTGTAGGGCAGGTGTTGGAGGAGTTCTCCTCCAAGACCAAGAACAGATAACTTTCAGCTACAAATTAGGATCTCAGACTTCTCAGTACGCTGAGATTGCAGGAATCCTAATAGCTCTCCAGATGGTAGTAGAACGCTCCATCAAGACGCTAGTCATCTGCACTGACTCTAACTATGCTCGTTTGAGTTTCGCTTGTCACCTCGCTGTGTGGAAACAGAACGGTTTCCTAACAAGCGACAGAAAAGTGGTCAAACACAAAGAGCTTTTCATAGCGTGTGATCACTTGGTGACATCACACGACTTACAGATCTACTGGAAGAAAGTTCCAGGACATTCTAGAGTCCCAGGCGATGACAAGCACTACAATGACATTGCAGATTCCTTAGCCAAAGAAGGAGCCGACGAAGGTCCTCTATGGTCCTTCGACCCCTCCTGGTTAATCAAGACTCTGTCAATACAACCTACAGTCAGGGTAATGGCAGTCACACGTGCACAGGCCGCAGCCAGACCTGCTGACGACGCAGTCTCTGTACGACCTGCACTGACTGACCCAGACATCATCCAACTACAGAAGTCGGATCCTGCTATCAACTCCATGATACTGTACCTGACTGATCCAGACAAAAACACTCCGTCTAAAGACGAACTGGATTCCGATCCAGACCTTAAAGTCCTTTATCAGCTGCGCAAACAGCTAAAACTAATCAAAGGCATCCTAACTTTCGCTCATGGACCAACGTCCTCACCTGTGTTCGTGGTTCCCCATGAACAAAGGGGGGTGATGTTAGTTCATGCCCATGATCTCCCGTCCGCAGGACACAAAGGAGATAAAGCCACGCTGACGGCATTAAAACAAATTGCCTATTGGCCTGGAATGAAAAAGGATGTCAAGGACTACATTGAAGGGTGCGTGGTCTGTGGCCAGTTTCAGCCAACCAGACCACTTCACAGAGCACCACTGCAAAGCAGAGGCATTGCATTCCCATGGTCTGACCTCCAGATCGACTGGGTTGGACCACTCACTAAGAGCTCTAGAGGAAATAAATATTTTCTCACGGTAACCTGTGCATTCACCAAATGGGTAGAATGCCTACCAGCTCCTAACGACACAGCACAAACCACTGCTATGTTGTTAATGAATCATATATTCTCAAGGTTTGGACTTCCCCTTCGGGTGAACTCAGACCAAGGTACACACTTCACAGGTGAAGTGATGAAAGAACTGTGGAAGACGCTAGGCGTCAAGGCCAACTTTCATGTCGGCTACCACCCACAGGCTTCAGGCCAAGTAGAGAGAGCAAACAGAACTGTGGTGAGTATTTTGAAGAAATACGTGGCTGCAAACCACAAGGACTGGGACGTGAAACTCCCTCTGGTCCTCATGGCCATAAGAGCCACTCCACACACATCAACTGGCATCTCTCCCTTCGAGATGATGACCGGTCGACAAATGACTCTCCCTCTACACCTGTTGTACCAACCAGGCGACGCCGCCATGGCGACAGCCTACACCACACAACAATACATGAAAGATTTGAATGTACACCTCAGAAACACTTTTGCTTTCGCCCAGAAAAACCTGGAAAAATCCGCTGAAGGACGTAAGGCGTACTACGACCAAAAGGCCTCTCACAATGAACTCCAAGTGGGAGACAGAGTCTGGTACTATACGTTCGCCCCAGCAACCGGGAAAGGAGGGTCCGAGACCGGAACTCTCGCCCGCAAACTAATGCCCAGGTGGACTGGACCTCATCTGATAACAGACAAAGTGTCCTCAGTCGTCTACGAAATCAAAATCAGCAAAGGCCGCAAAGAGCCAATTGCTAAATGGGTACATCGAAATCAGATCAAACCTTACAAGGCGTTCAATGACTCCACAAAAGACAAAGATCTCACAAACACACCGACTTCATGGGATAATAAGGTCGTCCAAACACAAGTTAGTAAATAAACTAATCAGGTTTAAACTACCGTATTTTCCACCCTATAAGTCGCATTGTCCAATTTGAACTTAGAAACGCTAAGCCTAAAACCCACAACAAAAAACTAACCTTAACAACCGTTTAAATCCACGAGATTTAATTTGACCTCGGTCATAAAGTTGAGACCGTTTTTCTTGTGTGTTGCACTTTGGAATCTGACGACAAGAGTGTGTCGAAGCAGTGAAACGTTGTTTCCTTGTTGTTTAGTCATTACTGTTGTCATTAGTTGAGATATTGTTTTGGTTCTGAACACTCCCAGCCAAAAAGGTTTTGTATTAACATTGGTTAATGAATGATATGGATTTAACTATGCCAACATGCAGTTCGTTTTGTTAAATCTCAATCGTCGAAGAGTCAATGTAGTTTAAAGCTACTCAAGGTACCATAAACTACACTGGTCTCACAATTTCTAAATTGAACCGATTCGATCGTTTCTATTCTAGATTATCTATTCATTTTGATGAGTCTCGCCATAGACTTCAAAATTTATTAGGAATACCAAATCCTACGTCGTTCGTCTAAAAGACAACAGACATTTAGATCAAACTATATTTCATTTTTCTATTTTAGTTTAACCTAAACTAAGTAATGAATGGAGGAATAGTTTGGAATTAGAGGCCTTCGTTACAGAAGCCCTCCAAAATTTTATAGGTATAGATCCCTATATCTAATTTTACAGAATTGATCCACCCCTTAATTGGTAATTGTAGCTGATCTAAACCATGATAGCTTACATACCAGGTGCATATAGGTAGGGCCTAATGTAAAATCCCAATCATAAGCCCACCTAAAAAACACATAATTGCATGACACATAGAACCAGAGTGGCACTGACTGGAAACCAACCAGCCAACAACCTTCGATGTGGGGACCTGCAGCTCCAACGCTTGGTCTTCAACCTTCATCCAAGGGTCGCCTCCTCTGCGTCAATCGAGGGATCCCCTCTACATGCTGATTATGAAAACAATTGTTGCTGATCAATCAACAAAACTAATCGTTGTGGAATTACTGCTGTGGAATTACCGCTGTGGATTATAAGACTTTGTTTTCCAAAGGATCACAGACTTTGTTTTCCAAGAGTTAACAGACTCAGTTTTCCAAGGGATTAAAAGCTTTTCGCAATGGGATTACCTCCGAACAGTATGGAAGTTCCAAAAAACTTTATGGGATTATAATTTTGATTTTTCTTTTCCACTTGCTGGATTACTTCAAGATCAGAGACAGTTCAAGGTTTCCTTTCGTGTTGGATCTCATCCCCAAGGACTGGCGATGACTTCCAAAAGGGGGGAGATGTAATGGGCATGACCGTGTCCACTTTGATACACCTGTGTACTTTTGAACTGTTCCAGAGATGACCTTTACTGACCTCTCAGTAAAACAAGACATTTACTACAAATTATTCCATTAGTTGAAATCTGAGAACATAGTCACCAAAAGAGACTATTGGCTTCTTTAATTTTATTCTAATGTAATCAAAAGAATAACATTTTGTCATTTTCATGATGTGTGCTTTTAAGCTGTGTTATTCTGTAAGAGTTAAACTGTGTTCACTGCTGTGTTAAAGTTGAAGTCTCGGGTCACAGAGACCCGGCCGCTTTGTTTAGAAAGGCAGAAGACAGTTAATCTGTTGTTTTATGAGAACGACTCCAGCTTCTCTGTCTTTTTCCTAAACAATTTCCCTCTGCTGGCTGTAACCTTGGGTCGTGATAACACATGTCTCACTCCTCTCATGATTCTTCTTTTAAGTTCTAACTTTTGCTGAAACGCTTCAGAGTTTGCTGGGAACTTCAAAAGAGATGTGAACTTTCCCAAAGAGCTGGATGGACGTTTAGCCACACGCTAAGGGCATGTCGTCCAGCTAAGGACTAATAACAGGCTGTTATGAGTCCACGTCGAACGAGCGTAAGCTCAAAACTTTGTTTATTCCTTCCTGGAATAAGCTTATCTTGAAGTCAGAGGCCAGGAGCTGACATATTTTCTGATGACCAAGCGGAACCCAGGAGACGTTGAAAACGTAAACGAATAACCAGTTCGGACGAACTGGGCCTGAAGGACTGTGCATCTTACAGGCTGGTGTCATCTCTTTATCAGACTCGTCGTCGAAAGGTAAAGAGCTGTTTACAAACGTACCTGGATTTTAGCAGAAGTCGGATGGAAAGTGTCACTTTTGGTAACATGCTCACGATAATTTCCTTTAAACCATCTCTCCATCTTCCTCCTATCTTTTTCCCTCAATTCTAAGCTGGAAACTATTTTAAGCTAAAGAGCCCTCAGACTAAATATGTTTAACATCCAGTATTGAAGTCTGTTGTGTTAAATTTAACTGTGCTGACGTATTAAATTGAAAGAAAGTGAAATCATGTCAATCAAGTGTAATGGTGTTAATTTAGTGATTTATTTTGAATAAATGGTAGTGTCTTTGGCATACCAACTAAGTTAACGTGTCCATTGTCACTTTATGGCTTTATTTATTTATCCATCATAAAGATCACAGAAATATTGGGTAAACTGAAAAAGAAAAGAATCCGTGAAATTACTATTCAATCTGAATAAGTAAATTAATTAAGGATAAAGAGGTCAGCTTAATACTGACCCCTGTTAAAATCCTTTAGTTACATCTGGGTGGCACTATATGTGTTTAAAGACACAATATATGGTCTCCCTCATGTTCCCTTCACACTTAAAGTGGGACTCATGGGCTGACCTTATTAGCACCAAGGCTCAGCAGAGGATGTATTTTTTAAAGAAACTGGGTACTTTTAGAGTCAATAACTCAATGCTTTTAATGTTTTATTCTGCTTTTATTGAAAGTATTTTAACATTTTGTAACATATGTTGGTTTGGCAATGCTACAGAGGCTCAGAAGAAATCATTGAGAAGTATAGTAACTACAGCCAGCAAACTGTTAGGGACCACTCTGCCAAGTATGGAAAAGATATACATGGACAGAGTTATGAGGAAGGCAAACAAGATTATAGCAGACGACACACATCCCCTAAGATCTTCATTTGAGTTGCTTCCTTCAGGGCGAAGGTACGGCCTTCCTTTATTCTCAAGAAACAGAACAAAATTTTCTTTCATACCACAAGCAATTAAATCGATAAATAATACTAAGGTATCATGACTTACTGAGCACAAATGTCTTTGCTGTAATGATGGATGTTAATGTCATGTTTGTATAAGTATGTCCTTTATGTCAATGCCTGCTGACAATGTTGCAAACTAATTTCCCTACGGGGACAAATAAAACTATCTATCTATCTATCTATCTATCTATCTATCTATCTATCTATCTATCTATCTATCTATCTATCTATCTATCTATCTATCTATCTATCTATCTATCTGAGCTTCTCACCCTATCTCTAAGGGAGAGTCCAGACACCCTGCGGAGAAAACTCATTTCAGCCGCTTGTATCCGAGATCTCGTTCTTTCGGTCACAACCCAAAGCTCATGACCATAGATGAGGGTGGGAACGTAGATCGATCGGTAAATTGAGAGCTTTGCCTTTCGACTCAGCTCTCTCTTCACCACGACAGACCGGTACAGCGCCCGCTTCACTGCAGATGCTGCACCTATCCGCCTATCGATCTCACGCTCCAGTTTTCCCTCATTCGTGAACAAGACCCCAAGATACTTAAACTTCTCCACTTGGGGCAGGACCTCCTCCACCGACCCAGTGAGGGCACTCTACCCTATTCCACAGTGGTTACTTTGAGCCAGAACAAGATTCGGGACCTCTCTCATTTTGACCGCTCGGATCCAGCAACTCAAGTCTCACAGGTTCAACTATCCGATGGACCCTCCTCTCCAGAGCCCCTGAATAGACCTTACCAGGGAGGCTTAAGAGCATGATCCCCCTGTAGTTGAACTCGCTCCACAGTCCCCCTTTTTGATCAGGGGGACCATCACCCCGGTCTGCCAATCCAGGAGAACTGCCCTCGATGTCCACGTAATATTGCAGAGTCGTATAAGCCAACACAACCCCACAACATCCAGAGCCTTAAGGAACTCGGGCGAATCTCATCCACCCCTGGGTCCCTGCCACTAGGAGCTTTTTAACCACCTCGCTGACCTCAGCACCAGAGATTGGAGAGCCCGACCCAAAGTCCCCAGGCTCCGCTTCCTCAGTGGAAGACGTGCCAGTAGGATTGAGGTATTCGAAGTAATCCGCCAATCGACCCACGACATCCTGAGTTGAGGTCAACAGCACATCACCCTCACTATTCACTAAAGAGTGTTTGTGTACTGCTTCCACACACCCCCACCCCCAAGTATAAGAGTTACAGTTTTATACTTGCCAGGATTTGAACCAGCAACTTTCTCACTGAGATGCAACAGCCCTACCAACTGAGCCACTGTGCCACACTGGATGTGCAGATCTGCAACTTAAATAAAACCAACCAAAAAAATAGTTCCTCAAAAATACATTTAACCTTGGTCTTAATTGTTTTTACTGCTGAATTTGTTGTTTGTTTTTAAGAGCTTTAATTAAACTCAAGCTCACATTGGCTGTTTTAGCATGCTAGCATAAACTGTGTAGTAAAACAGTATAGGCCAAAGACTGAATGAAAGCCAGGAGTCGGAGGGGTGATTACTGAGGGATTGTAGCAGGGCTGATTTACAGAGGCTAAAAATCACAAAGGGGAAACAGTAAAGGATAAATTAAAATTCCATTCTTTATTGCTTGTGTAACCAGGTGAAAAATGGGTACATGTCAAATGTATTTTAAAAACCATGTTTTGCTTTAATTTCACCTATGGTTGTAATTCTTGTTTTTGTCAGCATGTGGTGCTGTTGGTACAGAGAGGTCTAAAAGGACCGGAAATAGAGAAAGAAACCCTTTGTTTATGTACGGTAGCAGGGGGGCCGCCAGGAATATTGGGCCCCATGAAAAAAAAATCCAATTGGGCCCCCCTGCAATAAGTATTTCAGTTTTGTTGTGTAATGGTAGAAAGCGCAAGAGAGAGGAAAATCCGTTTTGTTGTGTAATGGTAGAAAGCGCAAGAGAGAGGAAAATCCCCAGAGACTCTGCCATACATGTCAAATTGTCCATAATTTAAATGGATTTTCCCTAATTTTGCAGGTATACAGGTGTAGAAAGCAACCTCACAGATTTTTTTCAGTTTTACAAATTTTCTTTAAAAAAAACTCAGTTTCAAATGTAAAACAACCCAATAAAGTTAAATGAACACATTCTTCAACTCTACACCCAGTCTGTCTTTATATGTTATTGTTAATATTATTGTCTAATGAAGTAACTGTGATATGTGCATATTTTGTGATGATAGTGCTCCAATTGTTCTACAAATCGTTCTGCCATTAGAAATAAGTTCTCTCCCCGACCTCCTTTCTGCCTGGTTTGTGCTGTATCCCCCCGCAGACAGCCCCCCACCCCCAATACAGAGTTGTTGGTGAAAATTACAATTACAGATTTTTGACAGTCAGTATACAGGTAAATGTCCCAAGGGGTTGCCATGTATGCTCTGCAGTTACCTTACATGTCAATGAACAGTGTTGCTCACCTTTTTCACAGGGACAGGGAGGAGGAGTTCCACTGGAGTTTGGGCTGCTGCTGATTCTGACTCATCTGTTGTTAAGTGTGGTGAATAGTACAGGGATAAGTTATATGTATATATGAATATCTTGGTAAACATTTTCTTTCATTGATTAAATGCTGGTGAAATATGTCGTTACATTTGTGCCACCAGCTTGAGTAACACTGATTTAACAGCAGATATCAATATAAATGAACAATAATTTGAAGCATGTGCATTCAAATCACACACACGCTTGCTCATCTCCCTCTGCTTGCACGTGGCTCTGTCTCTGCATGTTCAACCCAAGTTACATGTAAATGAAGCACATCACCAGCCAATCACAGCCAGGTTGTTTTCATTCAATCAAAGCATGTCTTGCAAATCAAAGTACTGGACCAAGAGGCGGAAGTGACAAAATCTTAGATATATTAAATCAACAAAATATAATATATAACTTAAACATTTGTAGCCCAAGAATATTTAGTTAAGCATACAAATATGCTTATTGTCAATGTGCATTTTAGGCAACATTTCTAAATTATATTACTTGTTGGTTTTGGTATTATTTGTAGATATTCAAATTCTACTAAGCAATACAACAAAATGTCTGTAAAGAAGACGGACTATCTAGTAAATTAATTTGAATATCTACAAATAGAATCAAACCCAACAAATAATACATCTTATATGTAATTAAGAAATATTGCCTATAATAATAATAATAATAAAAAAGTTAAACTTTTCTTGTTTTTCTACCTGGAATACTGCATAATGGCATTACCTAAAACACAAGGACAGTAAACATATTTGTATGCTTAACTAAATATTCTAATCTGGTCTACAAAATAAAAACATGTGTATCTTATTATCTTTTGTTGAGTTAATAAATCTAAGATTTTGTCATTCTGCCTCTTGGTTCAGTAAATTTAATGAAAAAGACCAAGATCCTCCGTCTGCCTGATCAGACCAAACTCTGTGGACCCCACTTGTTCTGCGGGGGAACCTTGGTTGGATGGTGACGTGCAGTTCATAACTTGGGTTGCGAGCTCAGAGCCGCGATGACAGACAGAGAAGAGAGGGAGGGAGCAAAAAAAAAAAAAAACGAGGAGCCCCCGCTGCTGTCAGAGACACTACGAGCAAGCGTGGCGTGCGCATGTGTTCTGAACGCAAACACGCTTCAAATTATTGTTAGTTTATATATCTGCTCTCAAATCAGTGGTAACATACTGCACACTCA
The DNA here is from genome assembly GCA_038048925.1 of Garcialebias charrua. Taxonomy (NCBI): domain Eukaryota; kingdom Metazoa; phylum Chordata; class Actinopteri; order Cyprinodontiformes; family Rivulidae; genus Garcialebias; species Garcialebias charrua. The sequence continues at coordinate 10,874 of JBBPBX010035437.1, forward strand.
AACTGATGGCATAATATGCCATCGTGAAATGGAGGCTAAGCAAGCGAACAGGTTGAATCACGCACATCTACCCACCTCTCTTGGGGAAAAACTGTTACAAATCGACACCCTTTCCTTTGTCTGTCTTCCTTTTCTTATTTCTCTTTCCTATTTTGACAGCCTGATTTTACGATTTTTCTGGGCAGCATGTTTGTTGTTACTCTGTCATCCTCTGACTGCAAAGTAACACCAGCACAGCAGCGTCAAGTGAGCTAAGGAACATACCATTTCATGCAGATACAGAGGGGTGTTTGTTAAATATGACGATGTTTGCTTTTTGGTCTGGGAAAGATAATATTTAAGTTTTACTGTTAGAACAAGTAAAAACAAAGCTACTACCATTAATGTATTATTATCAGGGGCCAACCACACCATGAAAAAAATAAAAATAAAAAAGGCCAATCTGAGGGCCCCTGTTTGTCAAGGGCCCCTGGAATCGTACCAACTTTTACCCCCCATACGGCGCCCCTGTACGGTAGCACGGACTGGTAAAAACGGAAGAGAAGAACATTTTATCTGAGACTTGGAGAAGGAGACAACTCTGGCCACGTGAAAAGAGAATCCAAGTGTTCGAGTGCCGCTGCCGTTTGTTATGCATTAGCTTTCACGCTGTTAGATTTCAGCTGTTACGTGCAGCTGCATGCTACTCTGTTGGGTGCTAACCGTGTTGTCGGTCCGCCATTTTATTTGAAGCTAAGGCTTGCTGCCGTTCGAAACACGGACTTTTTCTTGTTTTTTTATACATAACTCCGAGGGAATAGTTTATTTTTGAGAATAAAGAACCCCTTCTATTTGAAGCTTCGTGTGCTGCATTTATCCCGGTTTCAAATATTGGTACCAGGAGTGGGGTTTCTCGTTTTTTTTCCTCTGCGAGTGCATGTATATGGCGGCGCAGCGGTAGCATTAGCAAACGGCAGTGGTGAAGAAGTGGCCTACACCTGAGTGGACGTGGGCATCGCGTCGGTGAGGAGGCATCTGTTTCGAGACCAGAGGGGGGACGTTGCTGAGCAGTCTGTGCTGGCGTGGTCGTGAAGGATTTCAGCCGAGGCGATCGTGAGACCAGAGCGCATTCCAGGCGGGAGAAGCATCGCCCAGCAGCGGTCTTGGAGCAGCCCAGGGACCTCCGGTGGACTCCGGACTTCGACCAATTTATCCTTTGCTATATAAATTTCTATTTACTGTTAATATTTATATTGACTGTTAATACTTCTATTGACTGTTAAGTGAACTGAAAAAAAATAATAATAATTTCAGAACATGTCTGAACAAGATGGTTCCATAAACATTGAGATGCAGGGACAACAGTTACTTGAACAAGCTGGGGTGTTACAACAACTAAATGAGTTAGCCCGAAGGCAAGATGAAGTCATGACAGTCATATCATCACTAAATAATGAGCCTACCAGGTCTTATGTCTACGTACCCAGAGAAAGGCACATTTCACCATTTAGTGGAGACATTGACAAAGATGGGAGGAGTGTGGATGAGTTTATTGAAGAAGTAGAAAGGGTAATTTCTGCTAGAAACCAATCTGCACCCGAACAGTTTGATTTTGTGCTGTCGCTGTTAAGAGGCCCAGCTCTGGAAGAAGTGCGTTTACGCAAAGCTGATGGTGATGTTGTAAAAGACCTGCTTGTTTACTTAAAAGATGCATTTGGAGATAAACGTAGCGCTGCCCAACTTTTACAGAGCTTCTACAACTGTAAACAGAAGGAGGGTGAAGACATACGTGACTTTTCACATTCATTATCTCAGGCCTTTAGTTTGGTATGGAAACAGCATCCTAATTCCATGGGTAATGAGAACGCAGTGTTGAGAGACCAGTTCATTGTGTCATGATCTGCTGTTTAATGTTAGAACCCACGTGCAGAAAAACAGACTGGCTTCCGATTGTAAAATGGATAATGATTTATTAAACAAAAATAATAATGCTGAAGGAACAAAAACACTTACTGAGAGGAGATGAGATGAGCAGATCATACACCGTGGAAAGACAAAGCCCCAGTGCTCAAGGAGTGAACACACAGAGTCTAAATACTGACACAAACGAGACAGTGAGGAGCACCTGGGGTGATTAGAATGAGGATCAGCTGTGAATGATTAAGGCTGAAGGCCTGAGCACAGAGAGAAAGACTGAGGAGCAGGAAATGACAGAGACTGAATGAGATACACAGAAACCAGTAATCAAAGCCCAGAATAACAGACAGGAGGGGAACACAAAACAACATAATCAAATAAACATAAAGTAACAGACATGGACAGAGCCTGACATAACCCCCCCCTCAAGGGTGGCACCCGACACCCCCAAGACGGACCCCACAAGAACAAGGGCGGGCGGAGGGAGGCAACAGGCAGGACGGCGGGCCAACAACAGCCAGATCTGGGGGACGCCCAGGAGGACGCCCATCACCAACAGCCAGATCTGGGGGACGCCCAGGAGGACGCCCATCGCCAACAGCCAGATCCGGGGGACGCCCAGGAGGACGCCCATCGCCAACAGCCAGATCCGGGGGACGCCCAGGAGGACGCCCATCGCCAACAGCCAGATCCGGGGGACGTCCTGAAGGACGCCCATCGCCATCAGTCAGATCCGGGGGTTGACCAGGAGGCCGCCCATCGCCATCAGCTGGCTCAGGCGGGCGACCAGAGTAACGCCCAGCAACGGCCGGAACACCACAGTCGTCGGCCGGAACACCACAGTCGTCGGCCGGAACACCACAGTCGTCGGCCGGAACACCACAGTCGTCGGCCGGAACACCACAGTCGTCGTCGCCAGGACCCCCGTCGTTGGGTGCAGAGATGTCTGCGGTGCCGGGACCCTCGCAGACGTCGTGGGGACCCTCGCAGACGTCGTGGGGACCCTCGCAGACGTCGTGGGGACCCTCGCAGACGTCGTGGGGACCCTCGCAGACGTCGTGGGGACCCTCGCAGACGTCGTGGAGACCCTCGCAGACGGCGTCTGGACCCTCGGCGTCTGGACCCTCTGAGAAGACCCCAGACGTTGAGACCCCAGGCGATGATACAGGTCTCAGTCTGGGCGCCGGCACAGGTCTCAGTCTGGGCGCCGGCACAGGTCTCAGTCTGGGCGCCGGCACAGGTGAAGAGACGTCGGGCGTCGGAGCAGGCGAAGAGACGTCATCTGGACCCTCTGAGACGTCGTCCGGACCCTCGTTGTCAGGACCCTCATCGTCGGGCTCCTCTGAGACGTCATACGGACCCTCGTCGTCAGGACCCTCTGAGACGTTGTCGGGCGCCGTCGAGGCTGCAGGCGAGGAGACCACCGTCGAGGCTGCAGGCGAGGAGACCACCGTCGAGGCTGCAGGCGAGGAGACCACCGTCGAGGCTGCAGGCGAGGAGACCACCGTCGAGGCTGCAGGCGAGGAGACCACCTTCGAGGTTGCAGCAGCCGAAGCGTCGAGGTCTGCAGCAGCCGAAGCGTCGAGGTCTGCAGCAGCCGAAGCGTCGAGGTCTGCAGCAGCCGAAGCGTCGAGGTCTGCAGCAGCCGAAGCGTCGAGGTCTGCAGCAGCCGAAGCGTCGAGGTCTGCAGCAGCCGAAGCGTCGAGGTCTGCAGCAGCCGAAGCGTCGAGGTCTGCAGCAGCCGAAGCGTCGAGGTCTGCAGCAGCCGAAGCACCAAGGACCAGAGATGGCAAGTACTTTGCCACAAAAGCTGCCTGCCAACGTTCCAGCTCCTCCTGTGACACCCTCTCTTCCTCCTCCAGAAAGCGAGGGCTGGGCTGTACATCTGGTGGCGAGCGAGGAGGAGACGGACAGCGGGGTGCAGCGGTGAGGTGAGGTGGAGAGGGATGAAGCTGAGAGTCGGTGGTCTTGCCTCTTCTTTGCCGCCTCTTCCTGCTGCGTTGGTGGTGCGAGCTGAGGACGGGCGCACCCCAGAGTTCATCCTCCAGCTCAGCGTCATCGTCTGACCACAGCAACAGATGTGACGAGCAATAAGCCGGCGGGGTGGAGGAAGAAGCTGGCTTAAAAGCCAGGCGGCTCCCCCAGAACTGAGACCTCGTTTCCTCTTCCTCCACAAGAAGAGGTGCTGGTAGGATCCCCACCTCTGGTCTGTGGTGACCTTGTCTCTGGACGGGTTTGGTCCGAAACGCCCCCCACCGGATGACAGGCTCCTCCATCCGCTCCTGCTTCTCCTTGTCCCGTTGAGCAGTTCTGTCTGCCTCACGGGCGAGCCATTCAAAAATACCTATTTTTCTGCTGGGCTCTTTCTGACTGGGGCTTTCTGTCATGATCTGCTGTTTAATGTTAGAACCCACGTGCAGAAAAACAGACTGGCTTCCGATTGTAAAATGGATAATGATTTATTAAACAAAAATAATAATGCTGAAGGAACAAAAACACTTACTGAGAGGAGATGAGATGAGCAGATCATACACCGTGGAAAGACAAAGCCCCAGTGCTCAAGGAGTGAACACACAGAGTCTAAATACTGACACAAACGAGACAGTGAGGAGCACCTGGGGTGATTAGAATGAGGATCAGCTGTGAATGATTAAGGCTGAAGGCCTGAGCACAGAGAGAAAGACTGAGGAGCAGGAAATGACAGAGACTGAATGAGATACACAGAAACCAGTAATCAAAGCCCAGAATAACAGACAGGAGGGGAACACAAAACAAACATAATCAAATAAACATAAAGTAACAGACATGGACAGAGCCTGACACATTGAGGGCCTCAGAGACCTCTCACTGAAACGAGAACTCCGAAAACATGTAAGAGGAAAACCTACATCCACTTTTATAGAGGTGCGTGAGGAGGCTTACTTGTGGTCCTTAGACCAAGCCCCTAGCACAAAAACGGTTAGGAGTAACGTGAATAACTGCCGTACTGTTAAAGCCGAAGCACAGTGCTGTGCAGTTAAAGAGACAGAAAATCCAATGCATCTGGAGGATGTGATGAAAACTCTTAAAGAGCAAGATAAAGTCACTAATCTAACTAGACCTAATGAGAAGTCGGTCTCAATGGATGACGTTCTTAAAGTGCTCACTGAGCAAGGGAAAGTGATAACAGAACTCACTAAGGCTGTGAAAGAGCTGACAATTCAGAACAAAAATCCTAGTAGCCAGACACCATCTCAGACCAAAACTGGTCCAAGATTTACCCCTGACGGTAAGCCGATATGTTTCAAGTGCCAAACTGCTGGTCATGTTGCCAAACAGTGTCCCCAGAGAAGATACAAAAACTCTGATGAGTACCCCATTTCTAGTCCGTCGGGAAACGAGAGGCCCTGGTTGCAGTGAGTCGGGTAACGCAGGGTCATGTCGTAGACTCACCTACACTGGAGATCACACGAGAACAAATTATTGAGCGTGCCATAGGAAAATGTCCAGTGGTTGATCTAAAACTTAATGGCAGGTCAGCACATTGTTTACTAGATACTGGTAGCCAGGTCAGTACTATGACAGATGATTTTTTCAGAAAATATATTGGTGATGATGAGAGCATGCTAGCTACAAATAGTTGGCTTAAAATAACTGCTGCGAATGGACTTGACATTCCTTATCAGGGATATATTGAACTGGAAATTGAGACGATGAGTTTAAAGATCCCAAATTGTGGTTTCTTGGTCCTGAAGCCGTCACTGAACCCTGTTGTTTCTGAAGAATGCATAATCGGTATGAATGTCATTCACAGATGCAGACAGCTAGTCACAACAGAGTTTGACAACACTTTGGGTGGATCCTTGGACTCTGGGTGGAGGACAGCTTTCCAACAGGTACAGATCGGTTGCATTGAGAGAAAGGCAGTAGTTCGGGTTGCAGGAAGAAACAAAGTACGCATCCCTGCATCCTCGATGTCCACTGTGTTTGTAAAAGGTCACACTAAAACCTTAGATGCAGCCTCTCAGTTGATCATTGAACCAGTGACCACTCCTCTACCATCTGGATTAGCAGTTATCCCAACACTTGTCACAAGGACCAGCCATGTTCTTCCGCTCCAGGTGGTTAACTTCTCCGCCGAGGAAGTGTGGTTAGGCCCCCGAACACGGCTAGGCATGATCTCAAAGGTTGATCCTGCGGAGAGTGAGCAGACATGCCAAGTAAAGTTTCAACGCATCTCTGCCGGTGTTGAACAGGTTTCAGTTGACCCTAACATGGTGCAAACTGACAGTAAGGTGCAAGCCATTTTGGAAAGACTTGACATGGGGGGCGCAGAGGAAGAGCGTGTCGCTCTCTGCTCATTGCTGTCCAGCTACATTGATGTTTTTGCAGATGATGAGGAGAATCTGGGTCACACGGATAAGGTGAAACATGAGATCAAGCTGGCGGATGACGTACCTGTCACACAGCCATATCGTCGTATACCTCCTAACCAATACCAGGAAGTACAAGAGCATATCTCTAAACTGTTGAAAAAAGGAATCATACAGGAGAGTGAAAGCGCTTACGCCTCACCAGTTGTGGTAGTCCGCAAAGGTGACGGCAGTATACGCTTATGTGTAGACTACAGGAAGCTAAATCTAAAAACTAAGAAAGACGCATTTCCATTGCCTCGTATTGATGAGAGTTTTGATGCGCTAAAAGGTGCTAAGTACTTTTCCACAGTTGACCTTGCCAGTGGGTATCACCAAGTAGCCATGGATGATCGAGACAGACATAAGACGGCTTTCACCACGCCTTTTGGGCTGTTTGAGTATGTACGCATGCCCATGGGGGTGTGTAACGGGCCTGCAACATTTCAAAGATTGATGCAAGCAACTATGAGTGACCTGATATTCGACATCATGTTAGTCTATCTGGATGACATTTTAGTGTACTCCCCAAGCTTTGAGTCTCATTTGGAACGGCTGGATCTAGTTTTTAAACGTTTGAGAGACACTGGATTAAAAGTGAAGTGGGAAAAATGTCACTTTTTGCAGAAGGAAGTAAAATTCCTTGGACACCAAATTTCTGCAGAGGGTATCGCAACTGATCCCTCCAAGGTGGCAGCAGTCAAGGAATGGCCGGTGCCTGGCACCGTTAAGGAACTCCAATCATTTCTAGGCCTATGTAGTTACTACAGAAGGTATGTTGAGGGCTTTTCAAAGATCGCAGCCCCACTACATGACCTAGTGAATCAGTGTCGAGGAGCTGCTACTACAGCCAAAGCTAGTCAAAAACTAAGTGCATTATGGGACACCAACAGTCAAATTGCATTTGACACATTGAAAGAAAAGCTTGTGACTGCTCCGATTTTGGGTTATGCAGACTTCACTTGTCCTTTCATTTTGGAAACTGATGCTAGTGGTCAGGGTTTAGGAGCTGTCTTGTGTCAGCAGCAAGGTGACAAGAAACGGGTCATTGCATATGCAAGTAGACGGCTGAGAAATGCAGAGCGAAATGATAAAAACTATAGCAGCATGAAACTCGAGCTGCTTGCACTTAAATGGGCAATAGTAGAGAAGTTTCGGGGGTACTTACTGGGCTCTAAATTCTCTGTGGTATCAGACAACAATCCCTTATGTCATCTAAAAAGTGCAAAACTTGGGGCTATTGAACAGAGATGGGTAGCACAGTTAGCTGCCTTCGACTTTGATGTGCAGTACCGGCCAGGTCGGTGTAACGCCGCCGCTGATGCACTGTCACGACACCCGTTAGCAGGGGAGCCAGAACCAACTGATGATGAGGAGTTTGATGATTGCATTGCAATTTGCAATTTGATTTGTAGAGGCACTGCCCTTGAGCCCGAGCTGGTTACAGCTGGGGTCCAATGTTGTCAGGTGAACCAGATTAGGGCTGCAGAAACTGATAAATCCAATTCACATGCTAAAGAGGCTACACCAACTCTTCCCGGTTACTCCAAGGAAGAGCTGCGGACATTTCAGTGTCAAGATCCAGTGATAAATGTTCTAAAACAGTTTGTGGATCGAGGTAGCCCACCAAGTTCACAAGAAAGGAAGAATCTTCCTGGTGCTGCCAAATCATTGTGGAAACAATGGAAACACATTCAGATACGTGATGGGTTGGTGTACAGAGTGGTGAAGGATGATCGTGTTGGAGAGTGCTTTCAGTTGTTTGTTCCAGGTTGTTTACAAGCAGCTGTGCTGAAGAGTGTCCATGACTCTATGGGACATCAGGGAATAGAGAGGACATTACAGTTGTTGAGACAGAGAGCATTCTGGGTAGGGATGCATAACGATGTTGAGCGATGGGTTAAGAACTGTGAGCGTTGTATTCTCACAAAGATGCCTCACCCAAAGATTCACCCTCCAATGAAATCCTTTTTGGCAACACGACCTTTAGAAGTGGTGGCAGTAGATTTCACACTCCTTGAACCAGCTTCCGATGGCCGTGAGAACGTTCTAGTCATTACCGATGTGTTTACAAAGTTCACCCAGGCGTTCCCTACACGTGACCAAAAAGCAGAGACCACAGCCAAAGTCCTCTTAAAGGAGTGGTTCATGAAGTACGGTGTACCTGAGCGTCTTCACTCAGATCAGGGCCGTAACTTTGAATCGGAGGTTATTGCTGAGCTTTGTAGAATGTATGGTGTGAAAAAAACACGTACAACACCCCATCACCCGACAGGAAATGCCCAGTGTGAGCGTTTTAACCGCACTCTGCATGAACTGTTGCGCACCCTTCCACCTGACAAAAAGAGGCGTTGGCCTGAACATTTACCTGAGCTGGTTTATGCGTACAATGTTACTCCACATGCGACTACCGGATATTCCCCTTACTTCTTGCTCTATGGAGTAGAACCACATCTTCCTGTCGATGCATTGCTTGCGCATGAAAGTTCTCCTGATAAAAATCTTGATTGGCTTGCTGTGCACCAGCAAAGACTCAAAGAGGCACATGAAAGAGCAAAAGAGTATGCAGAGCAGAAAGCTGCGAAACGCGTTGCTCGGCATAGTCACAAAGTGTACTGTCCTTCGATTGAGGTTGGAGAGTATGTTTACCTGAGACACAGACCAGCTGGTCGTAACAAAATTCAGGATGCATGGAGTCCAGTTGTTTACCAACTCGTAGACGTAGTAGGCACAACTTGCATAGTACGACCTGCAGAGGGAGGGCCTACAAAAACGGTTAACAGGGCTGACATCAGGTCATGTGTCCATGTGCCAGACACAAACCAGGGACACAGTGAGAACACTGTAGCCAAACAGACAAATACTACTGAATCACACACTGCCTCATCTGATGAGTATGATGGGGGTATAGTCATTGAAGAGGTTTCTTTTGACTTAAATCCTGGTTCAGGTGTAGAAAATTGTCCTAGTGGTGAAAGTGTTCAGAAGCGAGCAGAGACTCCGTTGACTTCCGAATGTGAACTTCCTGTGATTGAACAGAGGGAGACTGAGCATGTTGACAATGAAGCAGGCGATATTGACCAACTGGGTGAGATTCCAGTGTCTCCTCCTGGCGTTAGACAAGCTCACACACCTGCTCCCCGCAGGAGTAGAAGAGTGAATGTAGGGAAACACCCAAACCCACATCACCAACCTAGGTCAGTGTTGGGGCCAGAAATGAACTCATAAATGGCTTCACAGATTATTGCAAGCTTAGGTTCTGTGTTTTTTTTTTTAGAGAAGCTTTAAAAGAGGTAAAAAGCAGTTGCTTTGTCACCGAGGACGATGACATTTAAGCAGGGGAGAATGTAACCAGGTGAAAAATGGGTACATGTCAAATGTATTTTAAAAACCATGTTTTGCTTTAATTTCACCTATGGTTGTAATTCTTGTTTTTGTCAGCATGTGGTGCTGTTGGTACAGAGAGGTCTAAAAGGACCGGAAATAGAGAAAGAAACCCTTTGTTTATGTACGGTAGCACGGACTGGTAAAAACGGAAGAGAAGAACATTTTATCTGAGACTTGGAGAAGGAGACAACTCTGGCCACGTGAAAAGAGAATCCAAGTGTTCGAGTGCCGCTGCCGTTTGTTATGCATTAGCTTTCACGCTGTTAGATTTCAGCTGTTACGTGCAGCTGCATGCTACTCTGTTGGGTGCTAACCGTGTTGTCGGTCCGCCATTTTATTTGAAGCTAAGGCTTGCTGCCGTTCGAAACACGGACTTTTTCTTGTTTTTTTATACATAACTCCGAGGGAATAGTTTATTTTTGAGAATAAAGAACCCCTTCTATTTGAAGCTTCGTGTGCTGCATTTATCCCGGTTTCACTTGCATTCTTCCATTTTCTTTTACTCGCTTTTTACAATTTTGGGCCGCAGGGGAACTGGTGTCTTTTTCTAGGGGCCTTTACACGAGAGACAGTGTACAATCTGCTCACAAGTCTATCACATGTCCAGGAAGAGACAAACGACAATCATTCACATTCTCACTGAAAACCAGGGACAGTTTATAGTTACTGATTAATTTAACACGCATGTTTGTACTCTATGGAAGTAGAGCACCTGGAGAAAACCCACATTTTTACTGGAGAACAAGAGTAAGTAGGCTCAATCATCAAGGTAAATAAATCACAAAAAAAGTTAAATCATGTCAACTGGACAGAACTTACAAACTACACACAAAAAGACATTGGATCAAACCTGTGACAGCTGCTGCATCGATTACCATCATCCGTTATGCTGCCTTGCCCATTTTTCTGTTTTTTAAATGTGTAGCAATTATGAATTTGAAATGTTCTCATAAACTGTATTACATTCGATCTACAAGTACTTGTCGAACTAAAATAAATGTTTGAATTGATTCAGTAGAGTAGTAATCACATGTCATGTTGGAGGATTCATCAGAAAGTTACCAGATAAATGGTTGAACATGAGTATTTGATGAACGACCCTGTAAATGAGTTAAACAATATTTCCTAAGCACTTATTGTGTCCAGTTCTACATTGGTTTCTTTGTGCAATGATGTGTCAGGCACGGTCCTGTGGGTTTGATTCATGTGGACGCTCATGCTGACACCAGTGACATGATACTGGGGGAGAAGATCGGTCATGGGACTCCGTTCAGACGCTGTGTGGAGGAAGGGCTTCTGGACTGCAAGAGAGTGGTTCAGATTGGCCTGCGAGGTTCAGGCTACTCTCCAGATGCATATGAATGGAGCCGGGCTCAGGTACAATTACTGGACCTGATAATCGACCTAGGATCANAATATGAGAAGTAGTGCAAACTGAATGAGCACATGACCGAGAGTTTAGTGAATAACCCGTTTGATGACAGAGTCCAGTGTTAAAATCTTTGTGTTGAGTGATAATGTGTGAGAAAGTTTTTTTGTGTTAAGGCAGTTCAAATGGGAGGGGAGGCAGAGCAGGCAGAGTGTTTAGCATCCTGACTGCCTGATGAACAGAGCTGTCTCTCAGTCTGCTGGTTCGAGCCTGGAGACTCCTCAGTCTCCTCCCTGATGGCAGCACAGCAACCTCTGTAAGGAACTCTCCTTCCATTGAGTCATTCACAGTGGTGGAGAAAGTACTCAAACACTGTACTTAAGTAAAAGTACAAATAAACAGACAAAAATATACTCTAGTAAAAGTAGAAGTACCATATTAATATTTTTACTTAAGTAAAAGTAAATAAGTACTTGCTTTTAAAAATACTTAAAGTATTAAAGTAAAAGTAATTGCTGAATGTATTACCTAATGCAATGGCCTACAATACCATTAAGTGTGTGTACTGTATGTAAATTTTCTGCATTACATAAATAGTGTTGAGTCATTTTAATGAACAATGCTGCAGATAATGCATGTTTTTACTCTGTGACACAGTTCACACTTGGACTTGTGATTCTGTGCATCAGAATTTCAGGGATGGCATGCAGAGTAAAATGTCATTAAGCAAAATAAGAATAATAAGGATGATTTTACCTTTGAAAGTTTTTATTTAACACAAAATAAAACCAATGTGTCATTTTAATTGCAGTAAACACACAGAAGTAAAAGTTTTCTGTTTAAAAAAAGGAGAATTAGACACATCATGCACTGATCATTTCAACTCCAGTTTGTCATCAACTCTAGTTAAAATACTGTCTTGTCAACCTTGTAATGGATCAACAATGAACAATATTTTAACTTCCTGACACCATTTTCAAAACTTGGACCAGAGTGTGTCGAGACATTTAGAGACATCTCTTGTCTCCTAACACCCCATGAACTGACACATTTTAATGTTGCAGCAAGAATTTCTTGTTTCTTGACAAATTGAAAAAACTGCAACGTGAAAGTAGCTTGTAACTCAACACATTATAAAAATGTAGTGTAGTAGAAAGTACAGATACTTCATGTAAAATGTAGTGAAGTAAAAGTAAAAGTACCCACATTTAATTCTACTTAAGTAAAGTACAGATACATGAAAAATGTACTTAAGTACAGTAACAAAGTACTTTTACTTAGTTACATCCCACCACTGGTCATTCATTCATTCATTCATTCAACCTTTATTTATACAGGCTAGCCTCGTTGAGCCACGGGGACTCATTTACAAGAGACCTGTCTCACTCACACCCAGGGTCAATTTAGAGTTACCAATCAGTCTAACATGCATGTTTTTGGACTGTGGGAGGAAACCGGAGCACCCGGAGAAAACCCACGCATGCACGGAGAGAACATGCAAACTCCACCCAGAAAGGCCCCCGGACCGGGATTTGAACCTGGGACCTGCTCACTGAGAGGCAACAGCTCTACCAGTTGTGCCACCGTGCTGCCCTTGGTGAGTCCTTGGTCATCTTCTCCTTGAAGTTGAACATGGTGGCTCAAGGTGTTCCTAAATATATTTCTCCCATCGTTTGGCAATGTCTTCAATGCGGGTCAGCAGTTCCCCCACTCAATTCAAGCACAGCCAGCAGGGATGCAACTTCTTACTGATTTGCTGAACAGTTTGCAAGAGACTCTTTGAGGTCAACCGTAAACTCCTTTTCCACGGCTTCTTTGAGTTCCTCTCATGTTCATTTTTGCTTCCACATTCATAAACTTTCTAATCACACTGCACCTGTCAAGTGCTTCAGGAGCTCTCAGGGACAGACAGCCAAGACCAGACAGCTTGATATTTCAACTAGTTTTCACCATTGAGTCCACCAGGTGCTGCCCTGACAAACAAAAAAGAAATTCTCTGCACAGCTTTTAGAAGATGAATCTGAAGTAGAAGCCCTGAAATATGGCCACTTCAAATTCCATGTCCCTAATCATTCTTTTGGGTTTACTTTCTGGCAGCTTCCCACCACTGGATAGAACTCACCACCGGATGGGGATCAAGTGACATCTGTCCCTTTTTTTTAACTCAAGGGTTGGAGACAATTTATTAATATTACCATAAAACTTATTGCCAAATTCACTGGTATCCATGACCCTAAACACACTGACATAAAAATTTTGCAGACACTTGATACTTCAAGTAAAAAAAGGTTTAAACTGTTCTTTTTTTGTAAGGTGGAAGTGACTGCTGGATGAAAATTGATGTCCAGTTCTATTTGAGTGGGTGAAAAAAAAGCCAAATCTAATTATTTGTGTATTATTTCTCCCCTGAAAATTATATTTGATTAAAAATTTGAAAATGTAATTGAGGAGTACAAAAACCTCTTAATGAGAAACAGTAAAAAGGTTTTGAGTATAGTTGGATAGAAAGGTGCTAAATAAGTACAATTCATTTTTACCATTTAGATTAAACAAACATTGGCAGTTTAAACAAACATTTTTTTTTAAAGTACAGTATATTGTTTAGTCTTTTCCTCTTTGTTACTAAAATTTTATTTTCTTTATTTTATTGGACTCAGGGAGTTGAGATCATTCGAGGCTGTCGTGGTCTGAACCTCGTTGGATGTGATCTAGTGGAGGTGTCTCCACCTTATGACACCACAGGTACTTTTGTCACATTACTGTCATTATAGAATTATTATTGATGATATTTTAACTCTGATGTTTGCTTTAATTCCTTCGAACAGGAAACACTTCTCTGACTGGGGCCAACCTCCTCTTTGAAATGTTGTGTGTTCTGCCAAAGGTTAAATATTACTGATCTGAACAGAACAAGCTGCACTTTTAATGGACTACACATATCTCCATGACAACAAGGTCTTTTTTTTAATATATTTTGTACTGTGTTATAAGAAAGACATATTTACAATTTAATATTTTTCCAGCTTGAATGTGAAGCAGTTACTATGTGTAATAAATGAACATTCAGAGACAAGCTCAAATGTTTAGCTAAAATGTGATATTTCAGGTTATGCTTTAAATGACTGCACATGTATTCACTGCTTTTGTTGATAAATAAATCATGCATTCATTTTAAATTCACAAATGTCCATTTTGTCTCATAATTTTCAGCTCAACCACAAACTTTGAAAATATGAGAGGTGCAACGTTTTTTCCAAACTCTGGTTGAAACTGTCCCTCTGGATGACCCAAGGCCTTTTTTGGTGTTTCCTACAGTCATTTGGCTGGGGCCTCTATCTTGTCGTTTGGTTGTCTCCAAAAGTTAGTTGCAGATAATCTTGTGAAAGCTTCATTAAAAGTCATCCAGTGGTTTGTGAGATATTTGGCATACAGATAGACACAGTTGACTCCAATAGTTATTTGCAAAGTTTTAAAAACAAATTGTAGATGGGGCCGCAGTATCTCAGTGGTCAGTGTTAGTAATCCTGAGGCTGCAGGTTTGAGCCCAGGTTGCATCAAAAAAACATCTGGCAGAAAAAAGTTACTAAAACTTTCATCTGAATTCACTGCTATGGTGATCACTGAAGAAAGGCTAGGGTCAGTGATTAGTTTCATTCAAATCTGTCCAGCTACAAACAAATAAACACACAGAGACGTAGGCAAACTATTGCTGCTTTGTCTGGAGGGAGACTTTTAGAGGCGTTGTCAATAAACCATTTGAATAGATTACACTTAGAAAGAAATATTTATGGAAAAATTTGGTATACATACACATACACATGGTTTCATATAATGCAGTACATAATCTGTGAGTGCAACAGAAAGCTGGTACGACTTCTTTTCTAAATGTGTCTACAGGGCGTTGACCCTCAAAGATGAAGCCATTCATTCTCTGGCTCATCTGCTGCTCTTTGGCACAGCTGTTTTCTACAGCTGCACATGTTGGCAGCTGTATGCTCTTTGGCACAGCTGTTTTCTACAGCTGCACATGTTGGCAGCTGTATTACAGTCACACCATTCTGAGCCGCCTTCTCATAAAAGCTTCACTGTATGAACAAAAACATGAACTGTGAGGACGAGGACGAAACATCTCAACAAAAAAAAGAAACCGTCCAGATGACCTGACTGAATTTTGTTAAATTTTGTACCTGGATTTTTTAGCATGAACTTTGACGTGAGGGATTTGGTTATTTCATTTTATTTTTTATCAGGTTTACATGGTTTTGGATCCTGAATGCAGACTCATGGGGAAAAAAAACGTATTTACAAAATAAAATACAAAATGCTGCTGCGGCAGCAAATTTACCAAAAATAACTAATGACTAATGGAACAAGGAGCAGGTGTGTTGAGGTTTGACAGGCTGACTGGGTGACTAAAATACTGGGGGCATGGTGGCACTGGGGGGAAAAAATCCTGACACGTTTTACAGTTTATTCAAGTCTTGAACCATAAGTTAAAAAGGCATCAACTGCATATAGTTTTCTAAAAAAAACTAAAAATAAAACACATTTAGACAAACAAATCTAATAAGTGTAACTTACCCAAACTCAACCAAATGAGGTCTGTGAACAAGACATGAAGAAATATTATTGTTTGACATTTTATTGCATAGTTTAATGTACGTTTTTGACAGTGGGGAGTGAGTCAGTTTTATTTTTTTATTTTTTTGTCGTTACATGTGGTGGAACGAAATTGTGACACAGGGTCCCAGTTACATCTAACAAAAGTATTAAAATGTAAAAGAAAAACAGTAATAAGATCTAAGATTTGAAGAAAAACATTAACTACTGTATATACACTAAGCACTAAGAACAAAAACAATACGTTGAACAGCAGCACGAACATGAGTCTGTGTGAGCAGATGAGTATGAATAAACACAGTAAGATTAAATAAATCCGTAGCATGAACTAGATCAGCAGCAACATGTGATTATTTCTCAGTGATTATCCTGGTTAGATATTCATGAGTCTAACAGCCTCAGGGTAGAAGCTGTTCCTCAGTCTAGTGGTTCTACACTTAATTCTCCATCCTTCCTGAGGGGAGTGGGGCAAAAAGTGTGTGTGCTGGTGAGTGTGGTCCTTCATGATGCAGGTGGCCTCTTCCTGCATCTGGAGGTGTAAATGTCTGTGATGGTGGGGAGACTGACTCCAACATCTTCTGTGCAGCCTTCACCACTCTCTGTAGAGCTTTTCTTTCTGCAGCTGTGCAGCCTCCAGGCCACACGTTGATGCTGGAGCACAGGATGCTCTCCACTGCACACCTGTAATGGGCATGACCGTGTCCACTTTGATACACCTGTGTATTTTTGAACTGTTCCAGAGATGACCTTTACTGACCTCTCAGTAAAACAAGACATTTACTACAAATTATTCCATTAGTTGAAATCTGAGAACATAGTCACCAAAAGAGACTATTGGCTTCTTTGATTTTACTCTAATGTAATCAAAAGAATAACATTTTGTCATTTTCATGATGTGTGCTTTTAAGCTGTGTTATTCTGTAAGAGTTAAACTGTGTTCACTGCTGTGTTAAAGTTGAAGTCTCGGGTCACAGAGACCCGGCCGCTTTGTTTAGAAAGGCAGAAGACAGTTAATCTGTTGTTTTATGAGAATGGCTCCAGCACGCTCTGTCTTTCCTAAACATTTTCACTCTGCTGTGAATTTCACCTTGAATCTTGATAACAACAAGTGAACTGCTCGACTGGTCCACGGACCAATGAAAAAGAGACAAGCCTCACTCCTCTCTTTGATCCTTTTTTAAGTTCTAACTTTTGCTGAAACGCTTCAGAGTTTGCTGGGAACTTCAAAGAGATGTGAACCTTTCCCAAAGGGCTGAATGAATGCCTGTCACCCGCCAAGGACAGTCATTCAGCTAAGGACTAAATAACATGCTGTTATGAGTCCACTTCGAACGAGCGTAAGCTCAAAACTTTGTTTATTCCTTCCTGGAATAAGTTTATCTTGAAGTCAGAGGCCAGGAGCTGACGCATTTTCTGATGACCAACGCGGAACCCAGGAGACGTTGAAAACGTAAACTAGAACCAGTTTTGGACGTGCTGGGCCTGAAGGACTCTGTGCATCTGAAGGCTGGTGTCATTTCTTTATCAGACTCGTCGTCGAAGGTAAAGAGCTGTTTACAAAACGTACCTGGATTTTAGCAGAAGTCGGATGGAAGTGTCACTTTTGGTATCATGCTCAAGACAATTTCCTGTAAACCATCTCTCCATCTTTCCTCCTATCCTTTCCCTCAATTCTAAGCTGGAAACTATTTAAGCTAAAGAGCCCTCAGACTAAATATGTTTAACATCCAGTATTGAAGTCTGTTGTGTTAAATTTAAATGTGCTGACGTGATAAATTGAAAGAGAGTGAAATCAAGTCAATCAAGTGTAATGGTGTTAATTTAGTTGATTCATTTTAAATAAATGATAGTGTCTCTTTGACATATCAAGCTAAGTTAATGTGTCCATTGTCACTCTATGGCTTCTGTTTTATTTATCCATCATAAAGATCACAGAAATATTGGGTAAACTGAAAAAGAAAGAATCCGTGAAATTACTATTCAATCTGAATAAGTAAATTAATTAAGGTAAAGAGGTCAGTATTAATATTGACCTCCTCATAATCCTTTACATCTGGGTGACACCGTATGTGTTTAAAAAGACACAATATGTGGTCTCCCTCATGTTTACTTCATCTGGTGGCCCGTACGGGCTACGCTAACTCGCCTGCAGAGTTCAACATCTTCTTGAACAAAGCATGTCCTGACGCCCACGAGCGTGGGACACTGATTTACGTGGACGATGTCCTTTTGAGGCAGCCAACACTGGACTCACATTTGGCTGAGATCGACCACGTTCTGAATCAACTAACAACTGCTGGTGCTAAGATATCACTGTCAAAATGCCAATGGTGCAGAACCAAAGTGGACTACGTTGGCCTACTCGTAGGTCCAGACGGAGTACAACCACAGCTGACTCGCACCCAAGGCCTCGACAATCTCAAAGTCCCCACCAATCTCAAAGAACTACAAAGTTTTCTGGGCGTGTGTAACTACTCGAACCAATTCATCGAAAACTATGCGGACCTTGCGAAACCACTGACTGAACTCCTAAAGAAAGACGTTCCATTTGTCTGGACTGACAAACAGCAACAGGCAATGGACGCTCTTATAAACAGGATCAAGTCAGCCCCATGTTTAGTCTACCCAGACTACAACAAAGAGTTTTACTTGGAAGTGGGCTTCTCAGCTCATTGCATAAGTGCAGGTCTGTACCAGATACACGACAGAGACAAGCGTGTGGTGGCCTACGCCAGCAAGACGATGGCAGGCCCCGAGTTGAGATTCTCAGACTGTGAGAAAGCTCTACTGACCACAGTGTGGGCAGTAAAACATTTCTCCAGCTACATTGGTGGACAGAAAATAATTGTGGAAACACAACACCAGCCAGTGACTTTTCTTAACAGTGAACGCATCAGAGATGGTGTGGTGACAAACTCACGTGTTGCAACGTGGCTCATGGCGCTTCAAAGTTTTAACCTAGACATACGTTATGGTCAAAACAAGAAGTCACATCTGGGGACGGACTTGGCAATCTGCCAAAAGTGTACACAAGATGTACCAGCCACCCAGCCGCCGGTTGAGGTAAAACCCCCAGTAACTGAAGACCCGAATCACCACTTCTTTGATGACAATATCTGCAAAGATATGACAACATTGTACGTGGATGGATCTTCATTCCTCCGCGACAAAATCTGTAGGGCAGGTGTTGGAGGAGTTCTCCTCCAGGACCAAGAACAGATAACTTTCAGCTACAAATTAGGATCTCAGACTTCTCAGTACGCTGAGATTGCAGGAATCCTAATAGCTCTCCAGATGGTAGTAGAACGCTCCATCAAGACGCTAGTCATCTGCACTGACTCTAACTATGCTCGTTTAAGTTTCGCTTGTCACCTCGCTGTGTGGAAACAGAACGGTTTCCTAACAAGCGACAGAAAAGTGGTCAAACACAAAGAGCTTTTCATAGCGTGTGATCACTTGGTGACATCACACGACTTACAGATCTACTGGAAGAAAGTTCCAGGACATTCTAGAGTCCCAGGCGATGACAAGTACTACAATGACATTGCAGATTCCTTAGCCAAAGAAGGAGCCGACGAAGGTCCTCTATGGTCCTTCGACCCCTCCTGGTTAATCAAGGCTCTGCCAACACAACCTACAGTCAGGGTAATGGCAGTCACACGTGCACAGGCCGCAGCCAGACCTGCTGACAACGCAGTCTCTGTACGACCTGCACTGACTGACCCAGACATCATCCAACTACAGAAGTCGGATCCTGCTATCAACTCCATGATACTGTACCTGACTGATCCAGACAAAAACACTCCGTCTAAAGACGAACTGGATTCCGATCCAGACCTTAAAGTCCTTTATCAGCTGCGCAAACAGCTAAAACTAATCAAAGGCATCCTAACTTTCGCTCATGGACCAACGTCCTCACCTGTGTTCGTGGTTCCCCATGAACAAAGGGGGGTGATGTTAGTTCATGCCCATGATCTCCCGTCCGCAGGACACAAAGGAGATAAAGCCACGCTGACGGCATTAAAACAAATTGCCTATTGGCCTGGAATGAAAAAGGATGTCAAGGACTACATTGAAGGGTGCGTGGTCTGTGGCCAGTTTCAGCCAACCAGACCACTTCACAGAGCACCACTGCAAAGCAGAGGCATTGCATTCCCATGGTCTGACCTCCAGATCGACTGGGTTGGACCACTCACTAAGAGCTCTAGAGGAAATAAATATTTTCTCACGGTAACCTGTGCATTCACCAAATGGGTAGAATGCCTACCAGCTCCTAACGACACAGCACAAACCACTGCTATGTTGTTAATGAATCATATATTCTCAAGGTTTGGACTTCCCCTTCGGGTGAACTCAGACCAAGGTACACACTTCACAGGTGAAGTGATGAAAGAACTGTGGAAGACGCTAGGCGTCAAGGCCAACTTTCATGTCGGCTACCACCCACAGGCTTCAGGCCAAGTAGAGAGAGCAAACAGAACTGTGGTGAGTATTTTGAAGAAATACGTGGCTGCAAACCACAAGGACTGGGACGTGAAACTCCCTCTGGTCCTCATGGCCATAAGAGCCACTCCACACACATCAACTGGCATCTCTCCCTTCGAGATGATGACCGGTCGACAAATGACTCTCCCTCTACACCTGTTGTACCAACCAGGCGACGCCGCCATGGCGACAGCCTACACTACACAACAATACATGAAAGATTTGAATGTACACCTCAGAAACACTTTTGCTTTCGCCCAGAAAAACCTGGAAAAATCTGCTGAAGGACGCAAGGCGTACTACGACCAAAAGGCCTCTCACAATGAACTCCAAGTGGGAGACAGAGTCTGGTACTATACGTTCGCCCCAGCAACCGGGAAAGGAGGGTCCGAGACCGGAACTCTCGCCCGCAAACTGATGCCCAGGTGGACTGGACCTCATCTGATAACAGACAAAGTGTCCTCAGTCGTCTACGAAATCAAAATCAGCAAAGGCCGCAAAGAGCCAATTGCTAAATGGGTACATCGAAATCAGATCAAACCTTACAAGGCGTTCAATGACTCCACAAAAGACAAAGATCTCACAAACACACCGACTTCATGGGATAATAAGGTCGTACAAACACAAGTTAGTAAATAAACTAATCAGGTTTAAACTACCGTATTCTCCACCCTATAAGTCGCATTGTCCAACTTGAACTTAGAAACACTAAGCCTAACACCCACAACAAAAACTAATCTTAACAACCGTTTAAATCCACGAGATTTAATTTGACCTCGGTCATAAAGTTGAGACCTGTTTTTCTTGTGTGTTGCACATTGGAATCTGACGACAAGAGTGTGTCGAAGCAGTGAAACGTTGTTTCCTTGTTGTTTAGTCATTACTGTTGTCATTAGTTGAGATATTGTTTTGGTTCTGAACACTCCCAGCCAAAAAGGTTTTGTATTAACATTGGTTAATGAATGATATGGATTTAACTATGCCAACATGCAGTTCGTTTTGTTAAATCTCAATCTTGTCAATGTAGTTTAAAGCTACTTAAGG
>JBBPBX010035438.1:7281-32065 GCA_038048925.1 Garcialebias charrua
CCGAGGAAAAACATAAGGACAAAAACAAACTGGAAAAAAAATACAAAAAATAAACACGAACAGGGGAACACAAAAAAGTTTGAGCGATCACTGGTCCGGCGGGCGGCTGGGAGACTGACTATCAAGCTGGAACAAGTCAGGTGGGCAACCATCCATCAAGTTGGAACAGGCAAGGAGGGTGGCCGGGAGGCTGCTCAGGCAGGATCGGGTCAGACGGGTGGCTGGGATACCGTTCATCAGGTCGGGGCTGATCAGGCAGGCGGTCAAGAGATCATCCTACAAGCCTTACAGGGACAGGTCAGTCAGACAGCCAGAAGACCATTCATCAGGCTGGGGCTGGTCAGGAAGACAGTCGAGAGGTCGTCCAATAGGTCATTCAAACAGGTGGTCGGGGACAGGGACCTCAGGCAGACCGGAGACCTTAGGCGGACGAGAGACGAAGTCCTCAGCAGGTGGACGAGAGACAAAGTCCTCAGCGGATGGACCAGGAGCGAGGACTTCAGCGGACAGACCAGGAGCTCAGACAGGTCGGCGGTGAGGACCTCAGCAGACAGACGGGTCGGCAGCAAGGAGATCTTCTGCGGCTGGATCGTCTGGGGCTGGATCTTCAGCGACAGGATCTTTGGCGGCAGGATCTGGAGCAAATGTGGAGGGTGGGTCAGCAGAGGCAGGGTCTTCTGCAGCTAGATTGTCAGTGGCAGAAACAGGAGCAGACATGGACTGTGCGGGACCCTCTGAGGCAGTGTGGGTCCTACAGCAATTCCTTTGATGATCAAGGACTCAGGGCTCACTGCAGACTGCAGGTTCTGGAGACTCTGGGGCTTCAGGTTCTGGAGACTCTGGGGCTGCAGGTTCTGGAGCCTCTGGAGCTGCAGGTTCTGGAGCTTGGACTAAGTCTCTGGAACCCTTCTGCCATTGACCTCTCCAACATGGGCGGCAGTGTGGTTCAGGTCCAGGATCGGGTCGAGTGTGGGGAGCTGCAGCATGCGGGTGCTGTCAGTGGTGTAGGCAGTTCCGGGTCTGGTTCAAAAACAGGGGAATGGTGCTTTGGTGGAGGACTAGGACCGGCAGCATACGGTTGGATGAGCGGCTCCAGCCAACGCTCTTCCTCCATTACCTTGTCAAGAATGTCCTCCATACCAGGAGAGTCAATTAGTCCGGGGGAGATGAATATATTCGTCCAACATGTCTTTTGTGGCCTCCCACCTTTCCCACAGATTGCAGGCGGTGGCAGACTCCACATACATCTGGACTGTCACAGAGTTGTGAATAATCCTCAATAGAGAGTCCAGACAAAATTTCTTAAATGCTGGGTTCATGGTTGGTTGGTTCATACAGTCAGGGTTTCAGACAGAGCAGGGTAGGATTGAACCCAATATTGCAGGCAAGAGTCAGGACTCAAGGATTTACAAAAAAATATTATTTTTAATTATAATAAATCAAAAGGCTGACGTGGCAGCAGCTTACAAAACCAGGGAACAAGGATCAGGACAGACAGGCAGGAAAGGACAGGGTAGACCCAACAACGAACCGACAAAGAACAAGACTCACAGACAGACTTATGTACACAGACAAGACAGGACAGAAAAAAAAGACATGATTACAAACAGCTTGCACGAGACAAGGGTGGAAATAATTGTGTAAATGAGATTACACAAGAGGGCATACAGACAAGGAAGGCCCTCTAGATGGAGCCATCCTTACAGTTTTCTCAACTGCGGGAAAGAAAACTAGATAAAATTCTGCTGGTATTGTCATAAAATAAAAATGAAATGTTTGTTAACTTTTGCTTGTCTTGCTGCGTCCTCTGCTGTGAGGAAACCATATTTGAAACTTACGATCAATTCACCCAATCAAAGTTATTAAACTAGCAATAATTTTTATACAACATATATTTAGCCTTTTTTTTTCCAGTGTATTCAATGTTTCTCCACAGAATCTGATTTGTGAAGGTTCCTCAGGAGGACAATTATTATACAAACAGAAAATGAAAATAAGGTCAGAATAAAGTGTAAGACGACCCTGAAACACTGAAACTGATAAAACATGGAGAAGACCAACTTTTTTAATGATAAAACTAGAATTCATTGAGGAAAATACATATTGCCTGCCAACTTTCATGCCAGAGTTTTATACAAATAACTTTTTTTTGTTGAGAAATTCTAATAATAATAGCACATTTTATGTGCCTTTCTGACACTCAAGGACAATGAAAAAGCAACACATGCTGTACATGTAAAAAAAAAAACATCAAGATGCTAAAATATGCATGTAAAAACATAAAAAACAATAATAAAAGCAAATGTAAAGTGCTATGTGTTGTCATCATTGTCTGTGCCCTTGCAATGATGAAATAATTTTAGGCATTTAAACCATCACACCTGAGATACACCCAGGTGGAGCAGTGGGCAGATATGTAAGCACCCGGGGAGCAATTAGGGATTGGCTGTCTTGCTCAAAACACCACAGCATGTGGGTATGGCGGGGAGTTGAACCTGTGACTTTCTGGCCCAGCTCAGATGCCCTGTCTCTACCCTGCCTCCTTCTGCCCCCTAAAACCAGCACAAGAATAAGACAATGAGAAAAACTATCAAATTATGCTTATGGAACAGATGAGTTTTTAGTCTGAGTTTAAAAAGAGGTAGAGAGTCAAAGTTTCTTATTTCTGGTCACAATGAGTTCCAGAGAAGCAGAGCAGCTGAAGGCTCTGATCTACATGGTGGTGAGGTGAGCGAAAGGAACAGTGAAGTGGAGAGATGAGGCAGATGTGAGGGAACATGATGGAAAAGCAATATGCAGGAGGTCCGACAAATATGGCATTAAGGTTCATTAAAACAGTTAGTAAGGGAAGAGGGTGGGAAGACAAAATTGTGTTTACTGTAAATGTAGAGCTGGATGTCATCTGTGTAACAAAAAACAGTGGATGTCATATTTGTGGAAAATGTAACCAATGGGAAGGAGGTACATGATAAAGAGGAGGGGTCTCAGTACAGAGCCCTGGGGCCACATTGGTGGTTACGTTGGATGTCTTGAAACCAAAAGACTGGAGTTGAATGGATTGAGTGCAGCTATGTAGATATGATTTAAGGCAGATGTGAGAGATGTCATTGGAGATAAGTCTATGAAGAAGGATGGAGTGAGAGATGGTGTCAAAGGCTGCACACAGATCAAGGAGAATGACAATGGAGAGTAAACATGAGTCTGCTACATGAGAGGGTCATTTCATTTGTAATTTTTATTAGAGCATCTTAAAAAATTGTCTGGTCCTCTGGACATTCAAAAAACAAAACAAAACAAAAAAAATGTAGGTAGAGCAGTTTCTGTGTGATGGAGAGGACGAAAACCAGTTTGGAAATGTTCATGGATTTTAATTTGTTAAATGAGAATGGAGTTGAACAGTAACAACTTTATCAAGGATTTTTGAAAGAAAATGTCAATTTGACACTGGATGAAGATCGTTAAATTTAGTTGGGTCAGCACCAGGCTTTTTCAATATTGGAGTGATGGCAGCTGTTTTGAAAACTGAACAATACCAGGGGGAGTGAAGAATTGATGATAGTGGAAATGAGTGTGAACAGAGAGGGGAAGCAGGCTTTTACCAGACCCATAGGGAGGGGATCGTACTGACAAATGTGCTCATTTGCTTCAGCATCAACCTGTGGCATGGAGGCTGCACAGCTGCAGAAAGAAAAGCTTTGCAGAGGGTGGTGAAGGCTGCACAGAAGATGTTGGAGTCAGTCTCCCCACCATTACAGACATCTACACCTCCAGATGCAGTTACACCTGCATCATGAAGGACCCCACTCACACAGCACACACACTTTTTTCTACGCTCCTCTCAGGCAGAAGGTTGAGGAGCATTAAGTGTAGAACCACTAGTCTGAGGAACAGCTTCTACCCTGAAGCTGTTAGATTCATAAATCTCTAACCAGGATGATCAATGTGATGCCACTTGATTGATGATATGTGCTGCCGATTATCCATGCTGCTGATTATTATTTCATGCTGCTGATTATTATTTCATGCTGCTGTCTTCATTCTTACTCTACTCACACAGACTGTGTGGGCCCTGTGTACACAATTTCGTTCCAACTCATGTACCACATGCGATGCAAATGACAATAAAATACCTTGAATCCTTGAGTCCTTGAATAATGAAGAAAACCAAAGACATTCATGTGCAGCAGAAAAATATAAACTAAACAGATCTACAGGAAAGGATCAAAACCCACAATAAATAAAGTTCTACAAAACAAGAAATTCAGCAAATAAAAACTAGAAAAAAGAAGCATAACATATTGGGACAGCTGCAGGTTTACTTTAGCTCTGTTCAGCAGCTTCTGCTTTATTGATGTTGAACACAAATATTCAGCTTTAAAATGAGACATGCATGTGGTGTAGAGGTTAGCATCTTTACCTCAAAGCAATAATCAAAGCTGCACTCAAGAAGTAAAAATAACTAAGACACACTTTAGATTCTAAGAAGTACATTTGTAAACTCTAATGTATTGGATTGATGTCTAGAAGCAGAACATTTCTGTGTAACATGTGCCTCAGTTATTTCTGGGCGTTCAGGGCTCGGTGCTTGCACGGTCTCCCTGCATTGGACTGGGTTTTTCTGACACATTCCAAAGGCATGCATGTTTGGTTAACTGGTAAACCCAAATTAACCATCCCATGAGTGTGTTCTCTTTTCTGTTTATTACAGCCTCGTGTCAACTGATCCACTACTCCAACAAACAACTTTTCCCGTGTGAATGTCTTCTGCCTTTAAAATTAGCCACCATGGTGCGGTACACTGAACGGGTTTGATCAGCAGACGTGTGTCTCGTTTAACTGAAAATCCTGGTGATAAATGTCTCTGGTGACTTCTCATTTTCATGTAGGTCAAACAATTTAACGGTGAACGTAGGATCAGGAAACAATTAGAACACAAAAGTACTCACAAGCTTGACTAATTTATAATTATTCTTTGTTTTTGCTTTCATCTGTTGCTTATTCTCCATCACTGACTGGAAACTGGACCCACAGTCCAGTCAGGCATGGAGACAGCTGACCTCAGAGGGCAGCACCTTGGAGATGGAGAGGCCGGTGCAGATGAACGCTTCCTGTGCATGATTACTGTTTCCTGAGGTCTTGGCAGTGCACTGGCTTTATTTTGTTGCTGTGAACAGCAGAACAGACTTGAACTTGAACCAACTGGTTGAATTATCCATGCTGCTGATCTCATGCTGCTGATTTATTTCATGCTGCTGTGTTCATTCGTATTCATCTGCTCACACAGACTCATGTCATGTATATTCTTAGTTTAGTGTATTTCTTAGATCATAGATCTTCTTATTGTTTTTCTTTTACAATTTATACTTTTGTTGGATATAACTGGGACCCTGTGTACACAATTTCGTTTCACCGCATGTACCACATGTGATGTGAATGGCAATAAAGATTCTCTGACTGACTCTGACTCTGACATGAGATGTGAATGAAAATAAATAACCTTGACCTTGAATTTTATTTAGATCTAAGTTAAAAGCACTCCTCAAATAAATGCACCCCACCCCCTCATGTCATCGCTTCAGACTAAATCATCTTACAGTAAAATGAGAAATGACAGCATTATAGCCATTTTGGTTATAGCTTGTAAAATATTATGATCGCATGTCATATGGCAGAATCTTGTATTTTCTGGTTGTGCTTGAGGTATGTTTTGTGAATGACTCTCAGCTACCACACCAATTTTTTTTATTATTATTTACATTTTTGGGCTCTAGTGGCCTTTATTGTAGAGGGAGAGGGCGAAACGGGCAGAGAGAGAAGGGAGAGACACTGCAGAAAATAGCTCGTCGGGTCTGGGACGCGAACCCGCGATGCCTGCAGAGAGGCTCAGCCTCAATATGTGCTGCGCACTTATCCCCCACACCAAAGCGGCGGCACTACCACCAAATTTTAACACAATGTAAATTTGGCTGAACTATAGTTTTTATGGTCAGTTGAACCTTGAATTACAGTAGGTGTGTATCATTCATTCAACCTTTATTTAGGCAGGTTAATCCCATTGAGCCTTGAGGACTCATTTACAAGAGAGGTGTAGATGTACATCCAGAGATTACTTTTTGAGAGTGTCATTAAATTTTCTTCAGAAGTAGGCTACATGAGATAATTTGCTAACAGACAAGCAGGCATGACTCCAACATTAAATGCCAAAATTTCGAGTAAATATGTTTATACTATGTGTAGTGCTCAAAGCATGTGTTGGGAATGATTCTCAGCTACTGCCACACCAAATATGAGCTGACTACCTGTAAAACTGACTGAGTTAAAGCCACTTAGGAGTTTAAGTTGATTAACTGTGGCAGCCCCCCGCCTGTGGAACTCCCTCCCTGACGACCTGAGAGCTCCACAGTCACTGGTTGACTTTAAAAGCAGCATAAAGACTTTTCTTTTTAAGCAAGCCTATTCTGCCTCCACATGATTTTATCTTTGATCTTAGCTGATATCATTATTGATTTTACTTGATTTTATCACTTGTTTTATTTTATTTATTTTTTAAGCAAGCCTAATCTGCATCCACATGATTTTATCTTTGATCTTAGTCGATATTATTATTGATTTTATTTGATTTTATCACTTGTTTTATTTTGATCTTTGCTTTGTTACACTTTGTAGCACTTTGAGATTTTTATTAATGAAAAGTGCATTATAAATTGAATTCATTATTATTATTATTATTAAGGGAGCATTCTCCACAGCGGATGTGGTAATATGTGCCTTTACATTGATTACAAACTGCCCCAAAAGCCAGCGAAGAGGGAAACTGCAGTTGTTTCTGTATTATTGAGTTCAAAGCACAATCATTCAGATAACAGGCCAGACATTTTATTAGAAAATACTCCACACATTATTCAGAATACAAACATCAACAGTATAGCATTTTTATGGGTACCAGCACACATTGAAATACAAGGAAATGAGATGGCAGACAAGAGGGCAAAGAAGGTAACTCAAAATCATATTAATGTTACAGTACATATAAGTAAATCAAAGGTGAAAAGTATCATCCAACAAAAAACTGAAGAAAGAATGACAGAAAAGATGGGACGGAGAAAGATAAGGAAGATGGTTTTATAGGATCAAAAAGACATGTAGGAGAAACGAGAACTGGAAGAAGGACCAGAAAGGAGGAAAGACTAATAACAAGATTGAGATTTGGATACACGGAACTTAATTATATACTATTTCAAATACAAACACATAACGCAGGGAAATGTGAGCACTGCGATGTGGATGAAACAAACAATACAACATGTTATACTAGAATTTTAAAAAAATGAGCAAGAAAGATGAGGAGAGTTTGAAAAGATAAAGAAAAGTTTAGCATTATAGATACACTGCAACATAACTTAAGGAGCAAACATACACAAATTATGATTAGATATTTTAAGAAAACCAAATTGATTAATAGAATTTTATACATACAGTACTGTATAGCTTATGAAAACCACACTCCATACCAGTTGGTGGCGGTAATGCGCACGTTCAGTTTTGTGGCCGCGGCCAATAAACTACACAAGAAGACGAAGAACATCCAGTTGTTGTTTGTTTCCTGTGAAGGTGGAGATGGAGATGATGGCAGGCGGACAGGGAACAAGTGACTTCTTCGACAGCATTCTCTTAGCAGATGAAAGGTGAGTTTGTTGTGAGAGCCTTGTGTAGTTTACTGAGCTGTGTACTCGTCGGCTAAGAGAAAGTAGAGTTTGTTTCGGAGCTGAAATGTAACGTTTCTGCTTTACGTGCGATGCGCATGCGCGAACGATGGCAGCTAACAACGAACTGCAACACAGCCAAACAGCTAACTAACCTGTTCAGCAGTATCATATCAAAATGTCATTATTGTTCAACTATATTCAATAAAAAAAAAGAAATAACCTCATTGTTTAATGCGTTGTACGTTAAAAAAAATACAGAATCTGCTCATACTGTCATTACTTTTAACTATCATGATTGCTTTTATTTTTTTAAAACCTTTATTTAACCAGATAAAAAACTCATTGACCTCTTTCACAAGGGTGACCTGGCCAAAAAAAGGCAGAAGCACACATCATAAAAACAAGATAATAAGATACATAATAGGATTTCAGAAATATATACAAACATACAATATGACAGTATTTCATTGAAAAGTAATTTCAGGAGTCTGTCAACCAGAAGCATAACAGATACAGCTTTATTTTTTATCTCAGTTGCAGATAGTCTACATTATGTTACATGTAGATACACTATATCATTTAATATATCCAATGTAAGTAGTGACAGTTTCCACTATATGAGTGATTTCCCTGAATGAAGGCTGGTTTGAATCAACTTGTACGAGGCCAAAAGTCTAATCTGCACTTATTGAAATCATAAAGGGTTTAAACCCAACCTTATCTGACCATCAGCAGAAGTGAATGCAAACTGTCTGCATCCAAACTCAGGTGTCATTTCAAGACTGATGATTAAATAAATTGTGCTTTAAAGGGGACCACA
Organism: Garcialebias charrua; assembly: GCA_038048925.1. NCBI lineage: Eukaryota > Metazoa > Chordata > Actinopteri > Cyprinodontiformes > Rivulidae > Garcialebias > Garcialebias charrua. Next base: position 15,808 of record JBBPBX010035438.1, read on the forward strand.
TATTCAAAATTCACTTTTTAATGTTTTTTTTACTCAACTTTGGGTATTTACTTCATAAAAAACAGTCCTAAGGCCAAAAAAATGCACCCAGTGGTTTATTTACTCTAAGTAGATTTATTTATCTTTGATAGAAACACTTCGTTTTGCACTTCCTGCGGTTTGTGACGTCACAAACCGCAGCCACAACCCACCTCAACCCTGAGTCCAGCCCCTCACCAGCAACCCCTGGTGCGGCTCCACCCACTTCAGTATAAAAGACGTGACGGTTGTTTTTCCTGATTTCATGTCAGCACAATGGCTAAAAATGTCACAGAGTCTAGCCAGCTAACTCTCTGACCCTCCTGGCCCAGATAATGGAGCGCGCACTAAGCAGATTTAAAATTGATAGTTTTCAGATGGGAGGCTTGAATGAACAGCGATGCAGCATGTTGCTGTGTGTGTGTGTGTGTTGGTTTATGTGTCATTAGCAGGACAGACTACGTACCGCTAAACCTCATTGACAAACCCGTGTGTGTGTGTGTGTGTGTGTGTGTGCCGGGCCCGGCGCGCGGCTGAGCGAGGGACACAGATAACAAGACAGCCCCGCTGTGAGTGTGTGTGTGTGTGTGTATGTGTGTGTGTGTGTGTGTGTGTGTCCGCGAGTGACATCCGCTCCCTCCAGCTCGTGCGCACAGGGAGAGGGAGGGAGACGTCAGGGAGGGAGTTGGACATTTATTACAGAGGAAAAATTAAAAATGACACGACAACTTGTACACGTCTGATCTGTCCCACAATAAATACGTCGCGGTCCAGTTCAGCTCAGCTCAGGGCTCTGGGTGGCAGTAACGCGAGTTCAGACATCCTCGTCTGCCTTTGGAGGGCGGAGTTAATGTAAACAGATCTTTGAAGGGCGTGAACTTCAGATCTCATTAACATAAACCAGTCGTTCAAAACGAAAGTTAAAAATGGCAGAATTAAAAAGGGTATAATTGATTATCTAAGAATTATTTTGTGTATTAAATTGAATGAACAGTGTCTGGTAACCCCACAGACATACCATAAAATTTTCAAAAACCTATCTGTGGTCTCCTTTAATGTGTCTGTTTTGCAGGTTTAGAGGTGAGGGCTACCAGGAGGGGTTTGAGAAGGGGACCAGTCGGGGGCTGAAGGAAGGACGCAGACATGGAGCCTCCCATGGAGCCAAGCTGTCCTCTGAGGTAAGGAAGAGAGATTAGGGGTTATGTTTGCAATTGAAATTATGCCATCTGTCAATCAAACCAGTAGGCTTGTCAGCAACTCATCAGTTGATGATAGCAGTTTGTCCTGAAGTGAAACGCCCCTTACCAGCTAGAGCTGCACCCACTTTTACTCAGACAATATTGTCGGGATTTTGCATTATTTGGGCCTTTCTGGGTGGAGTTTGCATGTTCTCCCCTTGCATGCGTGGGTTTCCTCCGGGTACTCCGGTTTCCTCCCACAGACCAAAAAACATGCTTGTTAGGCTGATTGGTGACTCTAAATTGACCCTAGGTGTGAGTGTGAGAGTGGATGGTTGTTTGGTGTGAGTGAGACAGGTCCCTCTTGTAAATGAGTCCCCGTGACTCAACGAGGCTAGCCTGTATAAATAAAGGTTGAATGAATGAATTGAATGAATGAATTATGGATGCTTTGCAGTTATAGGGATTTCGTGAAAAATAATCTGGAAAAAATGGTTGAACATTGTTAGAGGGGAACATGCAAAGCTGGGCGCCAGACCGCTAGGGAGCGCTAAAGCGCTAATCTGCTTACAGTGGACCTAAACTTTTTGTCAGCGTTTTTGTGGATTGACTAACTTTTATAATTCATAAGCGGATTTGTGCTATTTTTATTTAAAATGCAGTACCGCTAATAACTAATTATCTATCAGTAAAAACCAATACACTTATTTACAAGCTCTTATGCTGCTTGTTTTACCTTTTTCCCCACCATAAAGAGCAGAGGAGGAAGGGTTGGAGGGGGGAGGGGGGGCAGAGCGGAGAACAGACTCGGATCTACCATGTAGGTAAATGATGCCGTTGCCTGGGGATCCCATCAGCATGGGGCCCCGGCCCCGCCGCGCCCCGGCCAGTCACCTACATTCCTAACATTGATCCTGCTTGTTAATGTACATTTAACATAAAAATAATTATAGTTACGATGAAAACGATCATTAAATACGCAATAAAAAAACGGTCGATTTCTTTATCCCCCTACTAAAAATGGACTATTCCATCTTGACATCTTCCGGGTCAGAGTTGAACTCAGGGGCTTCTGTGGCTAGCTGGCTGCGCTCGGTGTCTTCATAAATCCGTAGAGAACCCCGCTGTTTCAAGCCAAATTAACGTGGCCGGATGATTTTATTGAGGGTTTTGTGTCGACCACGCGACGGTGAGTCGTTATTTTTATGTATTTTAGTTACTTTTCATTAAATCTGTTGACTACCTATAGACGCTAACAACTCTGTCCAGCTGGTTGTGCTGGGTTACTAATGGATAAATCCGTAGAGAACCCCGCTGTTTCAAGCCAAATTAACGTGGCCGGATGATTTTATTGTGTGTTTTGTGTCGACCATTCGACGGTGACTCATTAGTTTTATGTATTTGGGTTACTTTTATGTATAAATGCGGTGGCGACACACCCGTGTATTTGAGATTTAAAAGTGGTTTAGGGATTAAAAGTTCATTCTATTTTTTGTTAATTTCGTGGCCGAATAGAATATATGTACGTAAAGTATTAAATAAATCCTTTGATTTTTGTAATTTCATCCTTTTAGGATCATTTTTGTTACTTTTCAGTTGGCAGTGTAGTGCAAATTTTGCATAACGCTGCCGGCTATATATAAATATATATATATATATATATATATATATATATATATATATATATATATATATATATATATATATATATATATATATATATAATATATAAATATATAAATAGCGGATTAGATTAGCTTCCCCTAATTTTCATAAGACATTTGTGCTTTTGAAATTGTGGACCTAAAAAAATTAATAAGCGTTTTAGAAATTGTGGAACTAATTTTTTAATTAGCGGTGCCCAGCTTTGGGAACATGCAATTCAGACGTGTTGTTTAGAGAGTGGAATACAGTTTATTCCATTTTCAAAATCTAAACTGAGTCTGGAAAAATGTAAGATGGGTAAAGGCCAGTGGCCAACCTCATGAGCAGCTGAATACAACAGTGATAAACGAGAACATGTTCGACTGTACAAAGGTAACTGCGACTGTACAATGGTAACTGCAAGTTAATCTTTTGTCATGATTACATTTTAGGCTCCATGGTTAAGTTAAAGGTTAAAGCTTAAAGTTAGTTACGCTTTGTTTTGTGTGTTTTGTACAGTATGTAGATACAGTGCATCTGGAAAATATTTGCAGTGCTTCACTTTTTCCATCTATTGTTAGGTTACAGTATCTACTCTTTCCTGAAAATTCTACACACAATACCCTGTTATGACAATGTCATTTTATTTTTTTTGTTGAGATTTTTATTAATTTATTATGTTTATGTTTGTTTATTAAATTTGTTCTTTTTTTTACAAAAGAAACAATACAAGACAATCCCATAAATGATAATGTACAAAATATAAAAAAATGAAAGGTAGCAGAAAGAAGAATAAATCTTATTATATCTGCCCCTTTTTTTGAACAGTCAGATTAAACAACAATTTATTAAAAGTAGAAAACTAAAAATTCACATTTACGTAAGAATTTCACAGCCTTTGCGTTATACTTTGTTGATCCACCTTTGGCAGCAATTACAGATCCACCTTTGGCAGCAACTACAGCCTCAAGTCTTTTTGAATATGATGCTTCAAGCTTAGCACACCTCTCTTGAAGCAGTTTTTCCTTCATTTTTCTTTGTAGTATTTCTCAAGCTCCATCAGGTTGGATGGGAGACGTCTGTGCAGCCATTTTCAGATATCTCCAGAGATGTTCAATCAGATTCAAGTCTGGACTCTAGCTTGGCCACTCCAGGACCTTCACAGAGTGGTCCTGAAGCAACTCTCTTGTGATCTTGTCCATGTTCTTTGTGTCGTTGTCCTGCTGAAAAACGAACCGTCGCCTCATTCTGTGGTCAAGAGCGCTCTGGAGCAGGCTTTCATCCAGAATTTCTCTGTAGATTGCTGCATTCTTCTTCAAGGTTCTTTATTGTCATTCACATCACATGTGGTACATGAGGTGGAACTATATTGTGTACTCAAGGTCCCAGTTACACCCAAAAACAGCAAAAATACAAAGTATAAAAGAAACAGTATATGAGGGTCTACGGTACATACTAAACACCAACAATGCAAAACAATACAGTACAGGGAACCCCCGACCTACGTACGAGTTTGGGACCTAAGAACCGTTCGCAGCTCGATCCGTTCGTAGGTAGGGGGTGAAAATTATATTAAAAAAAAAAAATTATTCATTCATTCATTCATTCAACCTTTATTTATCATGCTAACGGAGCGCGCGCACACATTTAAGCATGTAAAGTAGTGTACTGTAATGTTAAACATTGCTATTCACATTTACAGAATAAATAAAAATATATTTTCTTACTTTGAGATGGTCAAAGCCGACATAGGTTGCCATGCGTTGATTGTTTTCGGGCCAAGCAGCGCGGGGGCCGGCAAGCCACCGCAGCTGCTCCAGACCTGTGTTAGCTAGCTGGCTAGCTTCTGCTAGCCAAGCCATGAGCTAGTGTTGGAGCGGCGGCGCGATCAATCTGCAGCTGCTGCTCCAGCCGCTGCTCCAGCCTGAGACGTCCACAGAGCTATTCCAGCTAGTAATTAATCCATATGATGCGATCCTGGTCACCAGTGTTCAAAAGGCCGGCTCCCGTGTTAGCTCCAGTGTTAGCTCTGGAGCTAGCCAGGCCGGAGGTGTAGCCAGGCCGGCCGGAGGTGTTCGCACGGCGGCCTGGCACGATCGGCGATAAATCCGCTGCTGCCTGAGACATCCACAAAGTTCACAGAGACGTTTCCAGCTAGTAATTAATCCATATGAAGCCATCCTGGTCACCAGTCTTCGTCCGGCTCTCGGCAGCTAACCTAAGATGGCGTCCGGTGTTCTACATTAATTTGTGACCGGAGACCCCAGTGACTGAACCTAAAATAGCGTCCGGTGTTCTACATTAATTTGTGACCGTGTAAACTGAAGACCTACTTCCTGTTGCCAAAAATTGCTCAAAAATGATCAGAAATGATCTTTTTTATCATAATTATTATTTATAAAGCCTTTAAAACAACCAGAGCTGCAACAAAGTGATGTACACATGAAATTAAGAACATTTAAACACAAAAAAAAAAAAAAAAAATTTTTTTTTTTTTTTTTTTAATTCATATTTTTATTAAATATGATATGTTCGTAGGTCCCGTGGTTCGCAGGTCGATGGGGTCGTAGGTCGGGGGTTACCTGTATACTAAACAGCAACTTGAGTCTGTAGTGAACAGATGGGCATGAATGAGTGAATACAGCAGCATAAAGGCAAGAGATCAGCAGCATGGACAATTGTCCACCTGGCAAAAACCATTGCAGATATGTTCCTGTTTTTGATTTTGTACATCTACCTGTTTTGCTAGTTTTGATACTTTGCATTTCACTTTCTGTTTCTCTCCTACGTTTTTTTTCTTTCTTTTTTTTCTGTTGTTTGTTGTTTAAGGAAATTCTACCATTGCTGTTCATCATTCTTTAGTTTGTAGCAGGTCGCTTTTGTAAATGAGCCCTCGAGGCTCAATGAGATTTACCTGACTAAATAAAGGTTGAATGAATGAATCTTTCCCTCTATCCTGACTAGTCTGCCAGTTCCTGCTGCTGAAAACCACCCCCATAACATGATGCTGCCACCATCATGCTTCACTGTAGGGATGGTATTGACCTCGTGATGAGCGGTACCTGGTTTACTCCAAACATTACACCAGACTTCAATCTTTTGTCTCATCAGACAAGAGAATTAAGTTTCTCATGGTCTTAGAGTCCTTCAGGTCCTTTTGTCACACTCCAGACGGGCTGCCATGTGCCTTTTATTAAGCAGTGGCTTTCATCTGGCACTCTTCCATACAGTCCTGACTGGTGGATTGCTGCAGAGACAGTTGTCCTTAAGGTTCTCCTCTCTCCACAGAGGAATGCTGGAGCTCTGCTCACTAGCCGTGTTTCCATCAAGGTTTCTAGCTGCGCATTTTGAAGTATCGCAGCAGAAAAGCTTAATGGAAACGGCAAAATCCGAATTTACTTCCTCAAATTCGCCAAAAAGTTTATACGCTCGCTTGAGGTGGTTTTTGGGATCTTCGAAAATGAGCAGATGCGCAAAACGACAGATGGAAACAGATTTTCCGACTCAGTTCTGCCGTAGCGAACATTCACGTCACGTGACGTTCAGCTGTTTCCGCTCCGGACAACATGTAACATCGCTAAAACTAGTTGGCATGACAGAATAAATACAACTTGCCCGATAGCAACACATACCTGAAATATTCTCTCCATTTTGACGAGATGTGTGGCCGGGTTCTGTTTTCAACCGCTACTTCCTGTTTACTGTAGACATGCGCAGTGCTGACGTCTGACGTAATGACGTCTGACGTAATGACGCTGTGCGTGGCTTGGTAGATGCGCTACAAGCCAGCAGATGGAAACACTTCTGCTTCGCATTAATTTGTATTTACATATTTGCGAGATTTCAAAAATTAGCTCAAAATTTGAAATGAAAATGGATGGAAACACGGTTAGAGTGACCATTGGGTTCTTGGTCACGGTTAGAGTGACCATTGGGTTCTTGGTCACCTCCCTAAGGGCCTTCTCCCCGATCGCTCAGTTTAGACAGCCAGCTCTAGGAAGAGTCCTGGTGGTTCTAAACGTCTTCCATTTATGAATGATGGAGGCCACTGAGCTCATTGGGACCTTCAAAGCAGCAGAAAGTTTTCTGTATCTTTCCCCAGATTTGTGCCTCAACACAATCCTGTCTCAGAGGTCTACACACAATTCCTTTGGCTTCATGCTTGGTGTTTGTGCTCTGACCTGCACTGTCCACTGGGGGACCTTTATATAGACCAGTGTGCTTTTCCAAATAAAGTCCAATCTACAGAATTACCAAAGGTAGACTCAATTTAATTTGTAGAAACATCTAGAGCTTGATCAGTGGAAACGGCATCTGAATTAAGTTTTGAGCTTCATGACAAAGGCTGTGAATACTAACATAAATGTGATTTCTTAGTTGTTGTTTTTTTAAAATAAATTTTCAAAAATCTCAAAGTAATTTTTCAATTTGTCATAATGGAGTATTGTGTGTAGAATTTTGAGGAAAGAGATTTATTTAATACAATTTAGAATAAGGCTGTAACATAACAAAATGTGGAAAAAGTGTAGCACTGTGAATACTTTACAAATGCACTGTATATGTAGGAACTTCTAGTTGCAAAAGTTTTATCTTTGTTTGCTGTGATCAGTTAACACTAAACGGATTTTGCACGTTTGATAAGTTGTATGGTGTAAAATTTACACTCTGTACATACTGATTTTCACTGTAAATTCTTGCCCTGTGTTGCTCTGTGGCATAAAAACATCTACCGGTACTGCAGTACCGGTAACTATTTTAAATTGTTAGTATCTCATCATTTATTTTTGTATCATCATTGGCTTAATGTTGGCTGATAATGCAGACAGCCCTCACCCAAATACTGTACTGTACTCAGGTAATGCTGTGAGCTTCACTGCCTCTGCCATACAGCTGTCTTGTTTGTCGGAGATTAGCCCCCCCTGGGACACATTTCCATGTGGGTGGAGTGGTTTTACAGTTTGCGTCATGTCAATTACTTATGGGTTGGTGTCTGTCTTGGATTCTGACTGCTCTCCTAATCTGGACCCACTGGCCAGAAGCTGAAACCAGATTCACTCCTGATGCCTGTTGGCTCATCTGATCGAATTCTAGCACATAATAATAATAATAATAATAATGAATTCAATTTATAACGCACTTAATAACCGTCTCTTTTCCTCAGACAGGTTTCCTTCTATTATGGCTTTGCCATCACATGGAAGTGTCTTCTGCAACACAGCACAGATGACAAATCCAGGTAAGGGCTTCTTAAAATAAGATGAAAATATCTCAGTTTTTAATCCCACATTCTACCTCTCAGAAAATCTGGGAGGAGATGGAAAATGCTCTTTAAAAATGAAAGAAGTGGCTCCAAAACTGTGCAAAATGTTATTAAAGTCACAGAATCATGATTCTATTTTATCACAATTTATTGTCCATCCATTTATCATCACATTTTTTGAAAAGTTCTTAAAACTTGTCTCTTCCTTCAGAATTATTTGGTTTGATGGTGCTTCTATACTGTGTATTTTTACTAAGGTCGTGTACAGAGTATACTGTGTACTTTTACTAAGGTCGTGTACAGAGTATACTGTGTACTTTTACTAAGGTCATGCACACAGTATACTGTGTACTTGTTAGTAGGGCTGTGTGATATGACGATATATATCGTGGGGACGATAGAAACGTGTTTATCGTGCTACTTTCCTTCTATCGTCTCTATCGTGATAAATAAGAATAAAAAAAAACTGTTGTAAAGAAGCTTCATATTGTGGTTTAGCGACATGACAGCGCTGCTTTGTGTTTGACGCACGCGCGGGTTTGCGCCACATGCTTTACGTTGTTAAACTCGAGAGCTCACCTTGTTAGCTTCCATTATTTCGCTCCGCTGAAACTCTGAGACAAAATGGGTCCAGAGGGCACGAACCCAGAGTCCAACCGAGTCCGAACTCGGGTCCAGTTAACCAATACAAAACAGACCAGAGACACAACAGAACCGGAATCAAACGCAACGTTTTCTCTTTTCTGTTTCTTGCCTTGTTTACTCCAGCTTCCAGAGCGGATTTCTTCTTCGTGGGTTTTATTAGCAGCCGTTGTTTTACCGCCACCTGCAGGAAAAATTTGGACCAAAGTAGAAACTCCTTTTCTACTTGAAAACTTCTCCCTTATTTTGTATTTTTTTAAGTGAAGTAAATATATTTAAGGATGTACTGTACTTAAACGCTGCAAACTCCCAAAAGCACAGTCCTTATACAAATATATTACAGGTAGTCCCCGATTTACGAGCGAGATCCGTTACAACGAGGCGCTCGTAAACCGGAAATCTCGTATTTCGGAACGGCCGCCATTTCTCTCGTAAATCCGGAATTTCGCTCGTAAATTGGAACGGTTTTCGCTAGCGCGACTACAAACACTCTATTTTCATCCAAAAACTGCTTATGAGTGCATAAAAATGATCGGAAACGTGTGTCCATATGCTTAGCTAACTAACTGTGGTGAAAAAACACATGAAAACTCAGTATTTTTTTCGTTTTTTCCAAAAATTCGCCAGCTCGTAAGTCTGGAACCTCGTAGATCAGAGCGCTCGTAAATCGGGGACTACCTGTATTAGCTTATCATAAAACTTGAAACTCCTCTTGCACACGCAATTTAATTTTGTGCTATGTTTCTCAAATTGTTCTTTTTTTATGCTGCCGTTTAGAACTTTATTAATAATTCTCTGCTTAGTTTAATTGTCTTTTCAACTGTTATTGTTTATGTGTATTGTATGCCTTGTTATACTGTTTGTGTTATTTTCTTTTTGATAAAAAAAAAACTTTTGGTCCAAATTTTTCCTGTACACACACATCGTGTTGTATATATCGTGATATATATCGTTATCGTGATATAAAAAAGTCCATATCGTGATATATGATTTTTTCCAAATCGCCCAGCACTACTTGATAGGGATGGTGCCAATCCGGTATTGGGCTCTGATACCAGCATAATTTACGTATCTGATTTTTCCGATCCAAACTGCAGAGATTTCCGACTCATGATGCATGTCTGTGTCTGCTCTGCACGTTGGCTTCAAACTATGGAATGGATTTCCTGAACAGAGGCGTGTCTCATGAACCCAGCGTACCCGCCTCACATTCAGGAAATCCATTTCATAGTTTGCAGCTAGCTACATTGTGCAGCAGCAGCACTGTAGCTAACAGCTAACCAACTTCTCATCACATGTCCGCTGTGTGGAAGTATTTTACACTAGAAACACCACAAAGCAAGACAGCAACGTGCAATGTCTGCAGAGCAATAGCACCACATTAAACCACGGTAGAGTTAGTTTTACGTTGGACATTCGAGCTCCGGGACTTCAGCGGGATGCTCCTCTCATTCAACCTGAAGAGGGCAGCCCGACCCCGGCCAGCCGCGCCCAATCCTTTTGACAACTCTGTGGTTTTGTGTATAGACTAGTAAAGACTGATTTTGATTCAAGTTTTTGTCAGTACTTCAAAACAGATTATTGCTCAGTCTGCCCGTCTCGGAGGAGGAGCAGACTGAAATCAGAACCGCCTTCTTTGGACTGAACAAGAAGAAAAGTTGCTAAACTACATTGAAATGAATGACCAACCACTATCAGCTGTAGAAAATGAAGGATTTCGCAGCTTGATACTTGCAGCCAAGATATAGTTTACCCTCCAGGAGATATTTATCAGTACAAAAGTAGACAATCATAAGAAAGCATATGAATAAAAAATTATAAGAAAATTATATATTAAAAAGTAATTGTAAAAAACCCCACTACGTTATAAAGCAATGTAAAATACTAAAAACAGGAACATGTCTGTGTTGGTTTATGCCATGAACTTAGCAGATGTTTAAAGCCATTTAATATTTTATTTACCGTATTTTCTGGCTGATAAGTCGCACCGCCCTATAAGTCGCATTGTCCAATTATTGCCAATAAATTGGAAAAATCCATAAACATGTCACACCGCCCCATAAGTCGCACCTACGTCACCGCTGACGTAACGCGTCACCGCTGACGTAACGCGTCACCGCTGACGTTACGCGTCACCGCTGACGTTACGCGTCACCGTTGACAACCCGGAAATGTGGTCCGAGTGTTTTGTCCTGCTGCAAATGTCTGCCACAGGAGTGCGCAGCAAGGGCTTTAAGAAGATTAACACTTAAAAACAATTATTTGATTGCTGAAAATTATAGCAAAGATGTGTCTGAGCTGAACTTTTCCTTAAAGGGAACCAAAGATGCAAAATTCACTTTTTAATGTTTTTTTTACTCTACTTTGGGTATTTACTTCTTTAAAAAACAGTCCTAGGGCCAAAGAAATGCACCCAGTGGTATATTTACTCTAAGTAGATTTATTTTTCAGGGATATAAATGTCTCGTTTTCAAATCCTGCGGCTTGTGACGTCACAAGCCGCAGCCACAACCCACCCCAAACCTGAGTCCAGCCCCTCACCTAGCAACCCCTGGTTAAGCCCCCAGTATAGCTCTGCGCAGCGCCACACGCCGCTGGACTCGCGTGTGCTGCACGCAGGCAGTTCATATTATAGCTCTTTGCAAGCGTAGCTCTCTGGAGTGCAGGCTCCAGCAGCAGCAGCAGCAGCAGGGACAAATTGAGGTCGCTGATTGGTCATTTGCTGACACGCCTACTGAAATGATTGATATGTTGGTGGGAGAAAAAAGACAGAGGGCTGCGCAGCGGTTTTCTGTGTTTATATGTTCATAAAAAGTTTTAAAAAATAAAATAAAAACAGGGAGCGCTGCTCCTGCAGCCCACACAGCAGACCAGCACACCAGGAAATATTTAGAACCTGGCGCAGCCACGTTGGACATGACTTTAGTTCGCTCGTGAGAAATTCATTCATTCCTCCTCGGAGGAGGAGGAAGCGAATGGTGACAGCTTCAAGTGATCACTTGACTTTTGGCAAAAAAAAAAAAAGGCCAGATCAGCGATGAAGAAGAGGAATTTAATACATTTGTGTCTCAAAACAGTCCAGTGCGAGGCAGTTTATCAACGCGCGCGCGTAGGCGGTCGTAAAATTTGAGCTTGGCGCGTTCACGCCCGCGTTCAAAGGCTTGTGCCGCGGCGCTCTCACGGCGTGCAGCGGCGCTGGGCACAACGCAGAGCTATATTGGGGGCTTTAGGCTCAACCCACTTCAGTATAAAAGATGTGACGGTTGTTTTTCCTGATTTCATCTCATCTTTTGTTTAAATGTTCTTAATTTCATGTGTACAACACTTTGTTGCAGCTGTGGTTGTTTTAAATGGCTTTATAAATAAAGTATAATTGTTATTTTTACGTTTTAGTTCAATTTTTAGCGTATTAGCGATCGCTCCCAACGAGCAGCCGGCAGACATAAAACGAGCAGATCACCGCTGCCTGACCATGCAACGAGCATATTAAAGCGGGCGAGGATTGGACATGCCGGCGAAAGGACCATCTGCTGCCGGTAGCTGCTGGCTTTTGAGGACCGTGCGTCCGATTAGAGGTTGCCTCATACGGATAAATTATCTGGAAACACTCGGTGAACTTTGTATATGTGTCTGCGATCGCTCCCAAAGCGCTGCATGCAACGAGCGGAGCTAAGCGGGCGGAGGAGGAACGAGCTAACATTAGCCTCGGATTCGGGTGGGCTAATGCTAACAGGTGCAGCAAATGGCGGCGCGCGCATACGGCTTTCGGTAAGTTATCTTAAGCTAGCACTAGCCATTTCTAAAGTGCATGAAATGCTAATGTAAACCATTGTGGAGTTAATGTAAACAGATTTTTGAAGGGCGTGGCCTTCAGAGCTCATTATCATAAACCGGTCGTTCTGAACGGAAGTGAGAAAAGGCAGAACTAGAAAGGGGATATTTTATTATCTAAGAATTATTTTGTGTATTAAATTGAATGAACATGGTTCGTGATCTACAGCTTTCGCTGGAGCGGTTTGCAGCTGAATGTGATGCAGCCGGGATGAGGATCAGTTCCTCCAAATCCGAGGCCATGGTCTTGAGCCGGAAAAGGGTAGCATGCCCTCTCCGGGTCGGGGAGGAGGTCCTGCCCCAAGTGGAGGAGTTTAAGTATCTCGGGATCTTGTTCACGAATGAGGGAAAACTGGAGCGTGAGATCGATAGGCGGATAGGTGCAGCGTCCGCAGTGAAGCGGGCGCTGTACCGGTCTGTCGTGGTGAAGAGAGAGCTGAGTCAAAAGGCAAAGCTCTCAATTTACCGATCGATCTACGTTCCCACCCTCATCTATGGTCATGAGCTCTGGGTTATGACCGAAAGAACGAGATCTCGGATACAAGCGGCTGAAATGAGTTTTCTCCGCAGGGTGTCTGGACTCTCCCTTAGAGATAGGGTGAGAAGCTCAGTCATCCGGGAGGGACTCGGAGTAGAGCCGCTGCTTCTCCACATCGAGAGGAGCCAGTTGAGGTGGCTCGGGCATCTGGTTAGGATGCCTCCTGGACGCCTCCCTGGTGAGGTGTTCCGGGCATGTCCCACCGGGAGGAGACCCAGAGGAAGACCCAGGACACGCTGGAGGGACTATGTTTCTCGGCTGGCCTGGGAACGCCTTGGGATTCCCCCAGAGGAGCTGCTCCAAGTGGCTGGGGAGAGGGAAGTCTGGGCCTCCCTACTTAGGCTGCTACCCCCGCGACCCGACCCCGGATAAGCGGACGAAAATGGATGGATGGATGGATGGTCTGGATAGCCCACAGACATACCATAAAAATTTATAAAACCAATATTTGGTCCCCTTTAATAAATGAACGTAATTGTGAAATGAGCTGGATTTAAAAATTAGTTTTGCTATGTGTAAAACCTGCACCCGCACGGGTGGGAAACGCTGCATATCTTTAAAATTTATCAAGATAAACACCTAAAAAAATATATATGTTTGCTGACATTATACAAGCCCAAAACCAGAAAAGTTGGCACGTTGTGCAAATCGCAAATAAAAACAGAATACAATGACTTGCAAATCTTTTTCAACCCATATTCAACTGAATAGAATGCAAAGACAATATATTTAATGTTCGAACGGAGAAACTTTATTTTGTTTTGCAAATAACCATTAACTTAGAATTCAATGGCAGCAACACATTGCAAAAAAGTTGGCACAGGGACATATTTACCACTGTGTTACATCGCCTTTCCTTTTAACAACACTCAGTAAACGTTTGGGAACTGAGGAGACCAATTTTTGAAGCTTTTCAGGTGGAATTCTTCCCCATTCTTGCTTGATGTACAGCTTAAGTTGTTCAACAGTCCGGGGTCTCCGTTGTCGTATTTTACGTTTCATAATGCGCCACACATTTTCAATGGGGGACAGGTCTGGACTGCAGGCAGGCCAGGGGAGGACCCGCACTCTTTTGCTACGAAGCCACGCTGTTGTAACACGTGCAGAATGTGGCTTGGCATTGTCTTGCTGAAATAAGCTGGGGCGTCCATGAAAAAGACGTCGCTTGGATGGCAGCATATGTTGCTCCAAAACCTGTATGTACCTTTCAGCATTAATGGTGCCTTCACAGATGTGTAAGTTACCCATGCCTTGGGCACTAATGCACCCCCATACCATCACAGATGCTGGCTTTTGAACTTTGCGCCTATAACAGTCCTGATGGTTCTTTTCCTCTTTGGTCCGTAAGACACGACGTCCACAGTTTCCAAAGACAATTTGAAATGTGGACTCATCAGACCACAGAACACTTTTCCACTTTGCATCAGTCCATCTCAGATGAGCTCGGGCCCAGCAAAGCCGGCGGCGTTTCTGGATCTTGTTGATGAATGGCTTTTGCTTTGCATAGTAGAGCTTTAACTTGCACTTACAGATGTAGCGACGAACTGTAGTTACTGACAGTGGTTTTCTGAAGTATTCCTGAGCCCATGTGGTGATATCTTTTACACACTGATGTCGGTTTTTGATGCAGTACCGCCTGAGGGATCGAAGGTCACGGGCATTCAATGTTGGTTTTCGGCCTTGCCCCTTACGTGTAGTGATTTCTCCAGATTCTCTGAACCTTTTGATGATATTACGGACCGTAGATGGTGAAATTCCTAAATTCCTTGCAATAGCTCGTTGAGAAAAGTTGTTCTTGAACTGTTCGACAATTTGCCCACGCATTTGTTCACAGAGTGGTGACCCTCGCCCCATCCTTCTATGTGGATGACTGAGCATGTCAAGGAAGCTGCTTTTATACCCAATCATGGCACCCACCTGTTCCCAATTTGCATGTTCACCTGTGGGATATTCCAAATAAGTGTTTGATGAGCATTCCTCAAATTTCTCTGTCTTCTTTGTCACTTGTGCCAGCTTTTTTGAAACATGTTGCAGGCATCAAATTCCAAATGAGCTAATAATTGCAAAAAATAACAAAGTTTACCAGTTCGAACGTTAAGTATGTGGTCTTTGCAGTGTGTTCAATTGAATATAGGTTGAAAAAGATTTGCAAGTCATTGTATTCTGTTTTTATTTGCGATTTCCACAACGTGCCAACTTTTCTGGTTTTGGGCTTGTAGTAAAAGTGTGTCTGAGTTTAACTTTTCCTAATAAATGAATAAAATGGTCAAATCAGCTGAATTTAAATAGTTTCGCTACCGGATAAACAAAACGAGCACGCGCAGCACCAGACATGCAGTAGCAGCGAACAGACCAGCATCTATTTTAAATTTAGCAAGATAAACGCCTAAAATAATATATTTGTCAGCTGACATTATAGTAAAAGCGTGTCTCAGTTTAACTTGTCTTAATAAATTAATAAAATGGTCAAATCAGCGGAATTTAAATAGTTTCGCTACCGGATAAACAAAACAAGCACGTGCAGCACCAGACATGCAGTAGCAGCGAACAGACCAGCATCTATTTTAAATTTAGCAAGATAAACACCTAAAATTATATATTTCTGAGCTGACATTATAGTAAAAGTGTGTCTCAGTTTAACTTTTCTTAATAAATGCACTTTGACGGTTAAAACGAAATTAATAAAGCGGCTTTAAAATTACTACACGCTCACCAGCCCATAATGATGACAGAAACAGCTATTTATTATACGGTTTTTATTCAAAGCCATTACACTCCTCATCGTCTGTGTCGCTGGCAAAAAGTTCTACCAGCCAATGAGGACGGTTACCGGTACTCAAAGCACCCTCTTCCTCCCCACTCTCGGAGTCCTCAGCTCCAGCCGCTCCAGCGTTGCCAGCTTTTCTGAAGCCCGCCTGTATTGTTTGTGTGGTCACAGAGGTCCAGGCCTTGTCTATCTATTCCAGGACTTGCTGGAATGTGACGTGTCTCATCCGTCTTGTGGCCGTAAAACTATGTTCACCGCTCACCATCCATTCTTCCCAGAGACGGCGAAGAGCAGACTTAAAGCTGCGATTAACAGAGATGTCCAGCGGCTGGAGGACTTTTGTTAATCCACCTGGGATGAACGTAGGAATGGAGTTACAG